>JAHIAM010005912.1:0-31104 GCA_021605205.1 Aegilops longissima
CTTCTTGGCAGCGACTTGATCCACGAAGCGGAAGAAATGTGCAAAGTCATTCGTGAGAATCTCAAAGCAGCGCAATCGCGCCGTAAAAGCTATTATGATGATAAGCACCGTGATGTGGCTTTTGAAATCGGAGACCATGTCTACCTCCGCGTCTCTCCAATGAAAGGCACTCGCGTCAACCCGGTATCAAAGGGAAGCTTGCCCCTAGATCGTGGGTCCTTTCAAGATCATTGGCAAAAGAGCGATCTCGCCTATCAACGAGCTCCGTCCAACCGCAAGCGTGCACGATGTGTTTCACGTGTCACAGCTTATAAGTGCTTCAAGACTCTGAACGCACTATCAACCGAAGAAATTGACCTTCAAGAAGATCTCTCTTATCATGAGCACCCGTTGCTATTCTTGAAGAAGCCGGGCGCAAGACTCGCAACAAGTCAATCAAATTCCTGAAAGTGAAGTGGTCACACCATTCCGACCGAGAAGCCACACGGGGCGAGGATCACCTCCGTTCGAATATCAGGAGTTCTTTCAGTCCTAGATCTCGGGGCGAGATCCTCTTGTAGTGGTGGAGTGTTGTAACACCGGATGTAACTTTCCATATTTGTAACTCCAACTCTTGCCATTTTCGGCATTGTGATATGATATTCCCTCCGTGGTTGGGTTTTCTTCTTTTGCATTGTGTCCATGTCATGCATTTTACATCATGTCATCATGTGCATCGCATTTGCATACGTGTTAGTCTCATGATTCCGAGCATTTTCCGTTGTCCGTTTTGCAATCCGCACTCCTATCTCCCCGGCGCCCCTTTTACGTTTTTCCGTGGCGGGTACTAAACTTTCTCGGAATGGACCGAGGTTTGTCAAGTGGCCTTGGTATACCACCGTGAACCACCGGTCAAGATTTTTGGTCATTTGGAGCTCGTTTGGTACTCCAACAGTTAACCGCACTCTCGCAAAGGCCTCTTTTAAGTTGCAGCCCAACACCCCTTCAAAACAGCCCAATAACCCATCTAAGTCACTTCCATGCTCTCCGTCGTTCGATCACGATCGTGTGGTAAAAACTACACCTCATTTGGACTCTCCTAGCTCCTCTATGCCTATATATACAACCCCATTCCAAATCCGGGCCCAACCCTAGCCTTCCCTACCTCGCCTGAGACAAAAATACCCCCGCCGCGGACACGTCGCCCGTCGACCCAGGCGAATCAGAGGCGCCACCTGTCCGCCGCCCAGGCCAGCGGGCCAGGGCAGGCCGCCCTGCCAGCAGCGTCCCGCCGCCCGTCGCCGTGCCCGCCGCCTCCGCTCCGCCGGCACGCGCCCTCTGACTCACCTCCAGCGTCGCCCGTCGCCCCGCCCAGCGCCCTCGGGCGCCTCGCCGCCACCCGGTGCCGTCGCCCGTTCGCCACACCGTCGCGGCCTCGTCCGGTCCTGGCCGCGGCGCCCGCCCGGCAGGCGCCCCCCGCCGGCGACCTCCCTCGGCGGCCCGCCTCTCCTCCTTCGGCCGAGCTCCGGCAGGCCGGCCGCCGACCACGGATCGGCCTCGATCGGATCTGAAAACCACGAGTTGACTTTCTCCTCCTAAAATTCATCTAAGTTTTATTCCATTGATTATTTCGTGGCATTTTCAACACAACATAACTTTGCATCTGTAGAGCTCCATTTTGCGCGTGTAATATGTCAAAATGTTAAGCTTCAAGAGTAGATCATTTCATCTCATGGCATCATTTTCATTTGAGCTCATCTTGATGCCCGAAATGCTGTTGGAAGAGGGCTATGTGATGTTAGTTTCATTTCTTAATGGAAGATGCACTTTGTTATTTTTGCTATGATTGATGGGTGCACCCTATGAATTTGAGTCCTACATGTGTTTTGTCATATGCCATGCCATATTTCCAGGGTGTATGCCATGTATTTTTGTGATCTATGTGGTGACTAGCACAAGCATGCAAAGTAAGGCTTGATGTTGCTGTTTCAATACTGTTTATGGCGATATTTTGATGCCATGTTAACTTGATGCTACCGAGATCCATGAATATTTTGGGATACTTGAGAAGGATGTTTTGTAGGGAAGTGAACACGGTGTTGGAATTATGATTGGCGTAAGTAGTTCGGGATCACTTCTTGATGGCTACTAGCTTCACGGCAGTGCTTTGCTCCTCTTCTCGCTCTCTTTTGCGAATGTAGCCACCATATATGCTAATTATGCTTCTTTGCAGCTCCACCTTACAACTCTGTCCTTCCTATAAGCTTAAATAGTCTTGATCTCATGGTGTGAGATTGCTGAGTCCCCGTGACTCACAGATTCTACCAAAACAGTTGCAGTGCGATGATGCGGCAAGGTGGCATAGCCAGAGCTCAAGTGAATTCGATGAGAGCGTGAGTCGTTACTATGTGTCTTTTCCCGATGATCGATTAGTGGTGCCCGGTTGGGACTAGCGGGATCTGTGTAGCATTGGGGTATCTTCTTTAGTTTGGTTCCGTAGTGGGACCTTGAGTGTACTCTAATGATGGATGTTTATTTATGTATTGTGTGAAGTGGCTTACTCTAAGCCAGACTATGTATCTCTTTCCCTTATGTATTACATGGGTTGTGTGAAGATTACCTCACTTGCGACATTGCTTTCAATGCGGTTATGCCTCTAAGTCGTGCCCGACACGTGGGAATATAGCCGCATCGAGTGATACACTTTCACCCTTGGATTCGCCCCGCAAGTTGTTAGTGGTCAAGCCGGCGGGCATGAGAGGCACCCAATGGCCTTCACCCCACCGAGCTTCAGCCTTGGCATCGATCAAGATCAGCCGTTGGTGCAAGATCTATGCCGGTTTCCTTTGCTTTCCGGGAGGCATGCCGCAATGATGGTGCAACCAGCGGTCCAGGCGGGGAAGGCTGTCAAGTTCATGAGCCGATAGTGCAAGGTACACTTATCATGTCCTTATGATTTTATTGTATACATCTTTGTAGTTTGACTTTTGTCCCAATCATATTTTGGGGGTTCTCACTTGTGATGGCAAGCCCGACATGTGATGACATGGCAAGCTGGATTTAATGCACCATGTCACCTACATTTTTTTGCTGCCATGCTGCATTTCATATTTGGGCAACTACGTGGCAACCTGAAGTTGATTCAACATGTCAAGCTGTGAATTCTTTGTCACCACTGCAATCTGATTGCATCACACATGGCAAGCTGGATTTGCCGCACCATGTCACACTCGCATTTTTGTTTCCATGCTGCATTTTCCATCGACAAGCACATGGCAAGTGGAGTTGACACAACATGGCAACCGAGTTCTTTGTGACATGGCAGCTCTGATCCAACTAGATGGCAACTTCATTGCAACTACATGGCAACTGTAGTTGCTATGACATGGCCACCGTAGTTGGACCACACATAATAACTTCCCACTTTTTTTGTACCTACATCTCACATCATGCACCCTATCTTCTCACAATCCATCTGTTTTTTTATTTCTAGGTATCTAATCCACTTTTTTTATCCTTGCAGCCACCCACGAGGAGATTTCACCGTCACTTGATGAAGCTTACTACCGAGGATCAAGGAGGTCCTCACGAGGAGCAAGGGCAATCAAGTTCCAACGTGCTGCGAGATACGGTGTCCGAGGATACCATTAGGAGTGCCACCACTGGTTACGTGAGGCAGCAGAGAGGTAGTTCACCCACCTCCAGCGGAAGACTACGAGCCCAATTCAGGGCCACTAAGGAACAGACCCAGCTGTATGATATTGTCAAGCGCTTTGGAAATCACGAGGTCCAGAAAGAGACAAGCACATGAAGGAGCTGAAAGCGTAAATGACCACACCCCATATTCTCTCATTTTGCTTTGCTCCTTTTTTACCATTCATCTTCTTTTTTTGTACTTTCTATACATGATCCGCTTACGTTTTACTTCTTTCATTTTTTACCTAGTAGGCATGATTCTTTCATGTTATATCGTTTTCATACAGCTCATGTTTGGACAGAACCAAGGTCATTCAATGCGGGCGGCGTACGTCGACTTTGGGTGATCTTGCGAGTTCGTTGAGGCCAAGCGGTAAAATGTCGAAGAATGTAGTTGCATGCGGGATCGACTACATCAACAATCACAGCGATGTGTGTCTTAGAAGATAATCATGCATTACGGTGTGACCTGCAAAATATGGGATGGTGACTTCCACCACAAATTCTCGAGGAAGAATTTTGCTCAACACGGTGAATTCAAGCTCTGTGCGAAGAAATATGTAGAGTACTCCTTCCTGTTTGCCTTTGTTTTTCACATGGTATGGTTTTTGCCATCATCTCAGACTTTCTGTTTATGTGGCGAGATGTTTTCATGTAACTTAACAACTGCCGTGCACACCGATTTTTGATTTTGCATCCGTGCAAACTATGTAGCAACTTCATAGTAAAATACCGACAAATTTTGTTCATACATGGGACGGCAACTTTCTTTCAACTACCCGCACCCATAACCAAACATTCTACGTGATTCTAATTTTTTTGTCCCTCTGTTGTTCTTCATGTGAACTCTGCTTCTCATTTCCTTCACTTTTTAAATGCAGGTCATGTTCCCCATGTTCCAGGAGCTTGCACCACATGACCCACACGACAAGTGTGGTCACCACTATGCGATATGTCTTGACCTGAAGAGCCAACGTTTTGAGGTGCTTGATTCAATCCATTCGGAAGCTGATGCATACCTTACTACGCATGCTGAATTCTTCATCAACAACCTCAAAGAGACATGGAACTGTCACTACGAAAACTCAAAGGTCCAGATCAGGCATTTCCCGATTGAGTACGTGGCGACTGCGAAGCAAGGGAACACGTAATTTCTTACCCCCCTCCTTCATGTGCCATTTACATCAATCCAACCCCTCTTTTCTTGTCACATCTGAATTGAAGTCTATCTTTGCTATGTACATCCTTTTTGCGTGTTCACGACTCTTTTTCTTGTGCGAGACAATTTGTGGCTTTCAGCGTTGGAATACCTTGCAAAGTGGGAAGGTAGACTTGTCCCCCTTTATCCACAGCTGCAGCGGTCGTTGAGCTCAGAAAAATCTACACATGGGCTGGTTGATGAATGAAGATTTCAACAAGCGGTCCGAACACGCGAGTTCGTGGAGGAAGCTGTCAAGAAAGTCATCAAAAAGTACAAGTGATCACGTGGCGTTACACACGGACACATACCTTACATTACATTGCGAGGAATGTAAGGTACTATCTATTGTTCTTGTAGAAAACTATGTTTGTGTGCTATGTTATGAGCGCAACCCCGCGTAGCCTACTATGTAGTGGTGGTGTGTAGCGACATTTGAATAGTCTACGTAATATATGTGTGGGCGTGAACCTTTTAGGCGTTCAGCGAGATATGTTTTTATGTTTATCATTATTACTATGGTTTCATCATTTCTAGCACCGGTTTGCTGTTTGAATCGCTCTCGATGTTTTAAAAGATGGCAAATGTAGTTCATCGGACATGGGTAGTGAAAGTCATCATCGTTTTCATTTTGGCTGTTTTGCTTCTTCTTTTCATCGCTAGCGCTGCACGGCTAGCATGGGTGAGTTGATCATGTAGCCACAACCTTTGCTGCGGTTTATGCATCGTACGCTTTTTCCAACTTGTTTCCATTACATTGCACACAACACACTATGTGTCACTAAACCGCGTCGAATTGTCATGGAAATATATGCCATGCAGAGTCATTACAAATACCATGGCATATTTTCATCACAGACTAACATGGCGGATACAATACAAACAACATGGCGGATCCGGCATAATTAACATGGCGAATCTGATTACAACTAACATGGCAGATCGATTACAACTAACATGGCATATTTAGTATATAATAGCATGGCATATTTAGTATAAAATAGCATGGCAGACTAACTACACATAACATGGCAGATTAACTACACATAACATTGCAGATTAAGTACCCATAACATGGCAGCTGCATTTATCCATTCAATGAATTTTCCTTCCACTTCTGATGCCCCTCAAGAGTCATTCTCCCAATTTTTTTAAAAAAAATTCTCATCATCTAGTATACAAAACAAAATGTCCACAAGGACCATATCCTGGCCCCAATTTTTGCTTATGGATTGCCCGCCTTTCTTCGTTTTCTTGTGTTTTGCTTGAATCTCAATCCCGACTTGTACCTTATCTCTCTTGGGCGACCCTTTGTGATGGAGCAGGGTGGGTTCTGACTGGAGTGTGTGCTTGCTGTTCGAGATCCTCTCTCGAGTTTTGGATGATGGCCCGTGGATGAAAGCACACTTGATGTGCGGGGAACGGTGTAAGGCTTCCTCGGCTTTCCTCTTCTTGATCTCATCAAGCTCTCTTTCGATGCCTTCTGTGTTTTTCTGCGACTCTGCTGTCTCATCACTCTTGCACGCTTCATCAATTAGCTCGGCATAGTTCTTTGTCGAACAACGTGCCTCACTTTGCTTCCATGGTTGCCTCGGGTCTCGTCATGCCTGGCCCGAACAGCGTTTGTTGTTTGTGGGCATAAGCGCGATGTCGGCGTCCCAAGTCCATCGCCGCCTTATGAAATGGCGGGGCATCCGTGTCACAGCGTTCATGTCCATTACTTTTAGTATGTGACAACACACAATGCCATCCCGTTCGAACTTGCAGCATTGGCAGTAGTACTCGCCTTCGCCTATCGAGGCTTTGACGAAGTAGTTCCTTCCTTTGTCCGGGTCTTCAGGTTCTGAATCTAACATGCCCAAAATAGAACACACCTTGGCGTATGTTCGTCCCACCGAAAGCCGTGAACATGCCGCACGCTTTATTTCTTCTGGAATCTGCAATTTTTGTTTGTTTTACGTTAAACTACCGTCGCTCTTTTTTGTACCACCTTATGTTGTCATGAAAATAGAAATACATTTTATTTGAACATGGCAAACATAGTACATTGAACATAGCAAATATAGTACATTGAACATGGCAAATGCAGTACACCAGACATGGCAACTGCAGTACATTTTCAACTGGACATCGTCATTCCTACACCAACATTCCCCAATGGAAGCACATTGCATAAAGCATGGCAACTGCATTTTTATTAAACATGGCATCTACAGTTGATTAAACATGGCAATTGCATTTCAACAAACATGGCAGTTGCATTTTAGTAAACACGCCAAGCGCATTTCAGCATAAGTGTTTCGACAATATAACATTTTTCAGTTGACATTGGCATTTGCATACCAACATGCCCCAAAGGGAAGCAGATGCATTAAACATGGGCGCACTTCATTGACCATGGAAAATGCATCCGAGCAAGCATGGCAAACAGAATTTTCATTGAACATGGCAGCTGCGGTGATTAAGCATGACAAACAGTATTTCATTAAACATGGCAGCTGCATATCATGGCAAGCGCATTGCACTCTATAAGGCACCTCTGCCTTAGTGCTTTTTGTGCAAATAAGGCGGTGGACATAAGCCCGACTTACTTGTTAAAGATCTTGTTTGTGTATATCTTGCTCATTTGCCTCTCCATCGGTAAATATGTTAGCAATCTCGGCTGCTTTAAGCGGTGGTAGCTTCTTCTGTAGCTCAGATCCCAAATTTTTTGTTGCAAAGCTGTGTACTACTTGGTGGCTGTAGCAATGAGTTGCCAGGGCTCACGTACAGCTTCAAAACAGCATTGAACCCCTCGCTGCGCTGCGTAGTCTGCAGAAAGGGGAAGAAGCACTGCATGAAGTAGGTCGGCACCCAGTACATTCGCTTCTCCCACAGGCTAACAAGAGTCTCCTTTCTAACTCCTCCACCGTCAAGCTGTGGTCCATGCATAGCTCGAACGCCTTGTGCAGCTCTGGATGGTCAGCAAAGAAAGGTCCTAGTGTCTCCTCGGCCTTCTTTATAATGTGCCACCTGCAGTGCATGTGCACTGCCAACGGAAAGACCTCCTCTATGCCCGCACGCATGCTGAAATCTTGGTATGTTATTATGTTCATCGGAGCAAGTCCATCCATGCACTCCAAGAAGGTCTTGAACAGCCAAACGTACCCATCCGTGTCTTCGTTCCGAACGAGCCCGCAGCCGAACTGCAATGACTGATTGTGGTTATTTATTCCTATGAGCAGTGCATGGCATCTTGTACATATTGGTGAGGTGCGTCGCGTCGAATGAAATGCAATCTCGGAAATGTTTGTAGGCTCTCCTTGCAGCACCATCCACCCAATACATGTTCGACACGGTCCTCATCGTCCAACCTTATCACTGTAGAAGAAATCTGGATCTTCCTTCGCTTTCTCATCGAAGTAGGCCATTGTGGCCTCTATGTCGCCAACTTGCTCTCTCTACGGTATTTGCTTTGTAGGTTTGTGACGTCGGTGGTATATACGGCATGCTACTCGAGTCCCCTTTTGCTGTGGATGAGCGATAGTATCTGGACCATTCTTGATGGACCGACGTTACAATCATGTAGCAGCTTTACGAATTGCCTTTCGACGGGTGAACCCTCGTGGGCGGTCGGAAATTTTACGGTCAAACTTCTTTATGAGTTTGTGGTTGTGCTCGTCAAAGTACTCATTGACCACATCGTGTTCCATCAAGGTTTAGCTTACACGGACGGGGCAACCCGTCTTGAGAATGATCCTCTCTTTCGTTCCGGAGCAGCGAGCATAACACCTTTCCCGTTCCGAACTCGGTGGCACCTCATCTCACCTCTGCTGTACTCGTTAGTTTTCTTAATTTTCTATGGTATTGACGGTGTTGACGGCAAACCCATGGAACTTTGCATATGCTGGTAGAATTCCTTTGCTTCTTTGAATGATTCAAATCTACGCCCAGCGTCACGGTGGCTGAGGTACCACGATCTCGATTGCCCACCATCTTCATCCCCTTGTGCGTCGTCGTCGGTTTCATCATTCACTTGATGATCGACAGCAGTTCCATCTACTTGAGTGTTGCGGTGCTTGTGTTCAAAGGGGTTCTTGTCGGCATTCTTTGGAATGATTTCCATTTCGACTCGACTTCGGCTGTTTGCGGCATGATTGTCTCTGGCTGGTGGAGCAACGTCTTCCGTAGGCTTCGAGCTCCCATGATAGATGTCCCAGCGCCATTGTTCATTGTAGTTGTAGGCCTGTAATAGAAAAAATAGGATGCGAGTAAGATTTTGTTTGAATAACATGTTTATCGCAGCGGATCACATCAAATTCGGTGATTTGGCATGACATCATTTCAAACAGACAAGCTGTGAGTACGTGCATGGACATGTATGGCAACCGTAGCTGTCCGGTCATGGCAGCTACGGTTCAACAAACATGGCAACTATTGTTTGCCAATGCCCGACAACAAGCTCCTTTATTTTAGTACAAAACTTGGGTTCTATATGCATGGCAGCTGCAGTCCTCGCATACATGGCAAACACTTGCTACCAACAAATGGCAACCACGTGTTCTAGCAACAAAACTACTGCATTATAAGATTGATCTCACTAAGTAAATCGTTCAACCATTAGTGATGCACACATGCTTTTAGCAGTTGGCAATTTTTCAAAGACAATATATGACTCATTTACATAACCACTTGTCGGCATTTTATGCTTGGTTTTTGTCCACCATCACTGCTTCAATTCTTTTTTTTCACGTGCGTTTTTTGCGGAAAAACAAATGTAGTGTTGTTTTGTGGTTCAGTTTTTTTCCTTACCTTGTTGTGCTGCATGTGATCATCTTGTGTGATGCGTGACACAAAATAGCGTGCTCCACCTGCAATTTGTGAAGCTTGCCATGAGGCGTTTGTCGGGTTACCACCACCGTAATAACTTTTGTAAGCATAGTAGTGGTTGGTCAATTCATGGCAAATGGGTTTGTGTTAACCACGGCAGCTGCGATTGCCCCTGACGTAACAGCTGCAGTTTTCTGGCATGGCAACCGTAGTTGCCGGTATAACAGCTGCGGTTGTTCCTTCATGGCAGCTGCAGTTGTTCCTCCATGGCAAGCGCATTGTCGAGGGATGGCAACAACAGTTGTCGGGGATGACAACTGCAGTTTTTTACACATAGCAATTGTAGATGTCGATCATGGCAATTGCAGCTTGTCAACTATGCTCATTCGCTAATTCACCGTCCGCAACTTCACTTTTTATGGACTCACACATGTGTAGCGTCGATGGCGGTACATGGGTGCTGCACGATGCCACGTGTTACATGAAGGCTCTGCATTTTCACCCGTGATAACTCGTGAGTCCTTTTGCCATTTTCTTGCATGTTCATTTTTCATGTCCACACCAGTATGTGCTCTTTTTTCGTTTGCGTTACCTTGATTAGCCATATTAGCTAGTTGAAGTTGGCTATCCGTACATTTGTCAGTGTTAGCGCCTTGCGATTGAACTTGCCACGGGGCCCCCTAAGAGTGTTTTGGTCATAAGAACCTCGCAAAAAATGACGATATGCGACATAAGTAGAATGTCATCTTCACCGTTCTTGAAGATGGCAAGCTGTTCTCTTCTTTTGTTATCACGCATCATACCAACGCCTGCATACTTGTTCTAGTAGTGGCAGCAACAGCCTACGAGAGATGAGTTGATTGTACTACGATGCATCCCAAAGGGCGTTTACGGCCTTTGAGAACCCCAAGTATCAGTAGCCATCTTCGTGATTCATTCTTTCCGTGTCTCGCTTCTTTCAATGCGTTCTCAATCGATGCACGAACAATAACACATCAACAATCCACAAGAATTGTATTCTTTACTGCTTGCACATAGAAGATAGGGATGGCAAGCAACGGGTCAAATAGGTGGCGATTCTTGACAGCGAAGGGTGGCAATGTCGTTATACACAAGTGGCAATTAATTTTCCCACCTTCATTCCAAAATTGTCCTTCCTCTCCTTTTTTTAGGGATTCCTACTCATCATTTCATACCCAACTACTTGCGTCAATCAAACTAGGAACTTAAGTTAATCTCAAACATAGTACATGGCAGATCTGGTGTATTACTCGCACGGCAATTCTTGAATATACACTTTGAACCATGCAGTGTTCTACCCTATAGCATGGACCCGATTACAAGATCGGAGATTTTCAGCCTTAAGGATGAGAAGGATGAGATCGGGAGATTTCACTGGTTTTAGCCGATCGTCTCACGGAGGCTGGGTTGGAGTGGAAATGGGGGTGGGAAGGGTTGGGGTGTGGTTTGCGGTGGGATTGCCCTATGGATCTGCTCTGGTTGCCATGGCAACCCGAGAGATGGCAACGACGGAGGTCGGGTTCGAGAGGTGGGGGCGATGGCGGCAGCGAGAGGGATGGATCGGAGGCGAACGGCAGTGGTCGTGCTGAGCAGCTGGTCGTCTGCCCGGACGGGCCAGGCGTCTTGGTAGGGTTGCCACACACCGGACGTCAAGCGGGCACTGGTGTCTTGCCGGGACCAGCGGTCGTGCGGTCGGGTTCTGTTCACGCCACAGGCGTGTGGGCGGGTTCGCATCCATGCCACACGTGTGGCGATTATCGCGACCCTTTTCTTTTCCTTCTTTCTATCTTGTTTTTTTTTTTCCCTAAATCGTGAAAATTTTCAAATACAATGAAATTCTTGTAAAATCAATGAACTTGTTTTCAAATTAGATGAACTTTTCAAAATCGATTAACTTTTTTCATATTTGATGAACCTTTTTCAAAATCGAAGATTTTTTTCATATTGATGAACCTTTTCAAAATCGATGCACTTTTCCATATTTGATGAAATTTTTCAAAATTGATGAACTTTTTTCAAATTCGATGAACTTTTCAAAATCAATCATTTTTCAAACTCGGTGAACTTTTTTGAACTCGATGAACTTTTTCCAAACTTCGATGAACTTGTTTGAAATCGAATGAACTTTTTCTGAATTCATATTTGATGAACTTTTTCAAAATTGATGAACTTTTTTCAAATTTGATGAACTTTTCAAAATCAATCACTTTTTTCAAACTCGGTGAACTTTTTGAACTTCGGCGAACTTTTCCAAACTCGATGAACTTGTTTCATCGAATGAACTTTTTCAAATTCAATGACCTTTTTCCAAATTTGATGAACTTTTTTCAAACTCGATTTTTAAATTCGATGAGTTTTTAAAATTTTGATGAACTTTTTCAAACTCGGTGAACTTTTTCAAATTCGATGAACTTTTTCTAAGGACAAGAGTATGTCTCAGAGCAGACCGATTTTTCACTAAGAAAAATAGTCTATCTTATTCAGTTTCTATAATGATAAAAAATGGTCGGCGAGGAGCAAGCGAGCAAGCGGCAGCCGGTGAGCGATCGATCAAGCCGAGCGAGCCACGGCAAAGCCAGCGGCGCTGTTGGGCCAGGCCATGCTAGCGACACTGGTGGGTATTTGAACGCATGAAGCGCTGAAGGCGCCAAGGAGGAGGTCTCGATCTGCCCGACGGTTTGCAGCGAGAATCACGGCGAATAGAAATTCCCTCCTAGTCGTTATCGGTTTGATCATCCCTGATTCGTGTCCTCCGGGTCATGGGCTCGTGGCCCCCCTTTCTCTTTTTTTACTTCGCTAATCCCTGGTGTTTTGCCTTTTGACCACGTGACTGTCTTCTTGGTGTATATTTCCTGTATGAATTTGCCAAGGCATATGCCATCTGGTTGCTTCCCCATGTAGCAGTTTTGGCCAATAAAAATTTGAAGTTGTAAATCAACTTGGCCATCACGTGATGTGATACTAATTGAAATAGTACCATTGCTCTTCGGCTCTTACCATTGTTTTGCAGGCTTCACATGAGACACGGCTGCTGGTCCGACCCTTTGCATGTCGTGTGCCTAACTTGGTCGATTAGAGGAAAACAAGGACTATGGTGACTTCGACCATACGTTAAGATTGCTTCACGTCGGCCTTGGTGTATCCGCCGCGTAATCCGAGAAGGAAACAACTGTAGCAGAAAGTTTAATCTCGGTCTCAGTGATTTTTCCGGACAACAGCGGCGGAGTGGACGCAACCCTAGTTCTCTCCCGATCACAATCTTGTATATGCTCTTCCGACTGTTCGTCGTTGATGTAGATCCTTTCTTCATCCAAAAAATTGTGAACTCTTCGATCCCTCCAAGAATTCAACATCAGCGTGCGCAGGCCTCACGGTGGGCGCCAAATGTCGTGTGTTAGAAGGGAGAGGGATTTGGTGGAATAGTTTGTTGTATTGCTTGAGCCTCGTGGTCATTGTTTGCGGGATATTTTCTGTATGAAGCACCCGTCATGGGCCGGCCCGTGAACGATCGATGGTGTGCGATCTGCCGACAGTTTGCCACAGAATGCGGCGAATAGGGAATTCCCTCCTGGTCGTTATTGGTTTGATCATCCCTGATTCGTGTCCTCCGGGTCGTGGGCTCGTGGCCCCATTTTCTCTTTTTTTTACTTCGCTAATCCCTGGTGTTTTGCCTTTTGACCACGTGACAGTCTTCTTGGTGTATATTTCCTGTATGAATTTGCCAAGGCATATGCTATCTGGTTGCTTCCCCATGTAGCAGTTTTGGCCAATAAAAAATTTGGAGTTGTAAATCAACTTGGCTATCACGTGAGAGAGTACTAATTGAAATAGTACCATTGCTACTGTCGGCTCTTACCATTGTTTTGCAGGCTTCACATGAGGACACGGCTGCTGGTCCGACCCTTTGCATGTACGTGTGCCTAACTTGGTCGATTAGAGGAAAACAAGGACTACGGCGAATCGACCACAGCGCAGGATTGCTTCACGTCGGCCTTGGTGTATCCGCCACGTAATCCGAGAAGGAAACAACTGTAGCAGAAAGTTTAATCTCGGTCTCAGTGATTTTTCAGGACAACAGCGGAGTGGATGCAACCCTAGTTCTCTCCGATCACAATTTGTATATGCTCTTCCATTGTTAGATGCGTTGATGTAGATCCTTTCTTCATCCAAAAAATTGTGAACTCTTGATCCCTCAAGAATTCAACATCGTCGGCGCATGAGCCTCACGGTGGGCGCCAAATGCCGTGTGTTAGAAGGAGAGGATTTGGTGGAATAGTTTGTTGTATTGCTTGAGCCTCGTGGGCATATATATAGGAGTACATGATCTACTTGGAGTACAAGACAAGCGAGAATGCTTTCCTAGTCTATCCTATGTATCCAATACAATCACGTTACTCAACATCCCCCCGCAGTCACAATGGTAGCCATGCGGGCGGTGAGGCGGAGAAGAATCAAAAGGCAATCCGGCGGACACCCCCCACGGTCGTGGCGATCGGACGATCGCGAGTCGTGGCTGAGTCAAAACCGGCGAGGTTGCTCAAGCAAAGCGGTAGCCCTTTGTGCCGTTGTCGAGGTAGCCAGAGCATATGGTGGTGGAGCCACTGGTCGAGGTAGCCATGCGAAGAATGTCGTGGTCGATGTCGGTCGGGTAGCGGTGTCGAGAAATCGCCGTGGAGCAGCGAGCGCAAAGGCGCCGAGTTAGTCATAGGTGCGATAGTGTCAAGTAGCGGTCGCCGGGAGAAAGACGTTGTTGACGGCGCGCGCGCGGGGTTACCAAGCCGGAGACATATCGTGAAGCGAAGCCACGCGCGGTGTTGCCAGCACCGGGCATGCGTGAACGGACGAAAGCGAAGTTGACGAAGTGCCGCACCGAGGCTTGCCAGGCCGAGGACTCGTCGTGGGCGAAAACGCGCCGGTGTTGCCGGCACCAGCCATGCGTGGGCGGGACACTGCCCGAGCTGTCGACATCGAAGAAATCGAAGCGGCGAGAGAAGGACTCGGCGATGGTTGCGGCGTCAATCGGCCTGAGGCGATGTCGCCCGGTTGTCGGAGTAAACGAAGTGGTCGGGGTAGATGCGGGGGGCGGCGATGGGCTGGTCTTTGGGCGAAGACGAAGGATGTGGACGGCGGCGGCTCTTTGGGGTAGCGGCAGCGGCAGCCGAAGAAGAGCGGCGGCGGCGGCCTGACGGCGGTAGCGGCGACTAGGTTAGGAGCGTGGCGGCGGTGCTCGAAGTAGGCGAAGAACCCTGACAGTGTGACGAAGACCGGCGCGGACGGTGGCGTTCCTGCGCCAAGGGAGGCGGCGCGGCGCATACCACCGGAGGTCGACGCGTAGTGACGGCGGAGTGGACCACGCGACAGACGGCCTTTCACGGCTTCGAAGAAGCGACGCGATGGCGGCGGGCAGGTCAGGGCGACGGTGGGAAGACCTCGGGGTGGCGGCGGGGACCGCCGCCTTCTGGCGCTATGGCGAAAGAAGCGGCGCGAACTTCGGGGCGGTGCAACGCGAAACGGTCTCGACGGCGGCGTGGACCCGTGCCACGCTTCGCTATAGCCCGATAGGGGCGGACAGCGGTGGCGCGCGGGTCGGTGCAGCCGCAGGCGGCCTAAGCGGACGTCGGCGGCGGCGCCGCGAGCCCACGGCACTGACGAAAAGGCGAGCGATAGTAATGCGAGTCGCTGCAGCCGGGAGAAGAACCACGGGGCGGCGGCGCTGCGGCCCGACGGGGCGACACAGCGGCAACCCGATGCTCGATCGGTGGAGGGTTGCGCTGAACTCGGGGACGATCTTCACGGGACCTGCGGAAGCGCGTGCAAGCAACTGGCCAGGTCGGTCGCGCGGTGTGGATGAGATAGATCACGGGCGAACGGGTGATTAATCCGAACACGCGCGATGTCGAAGATGATGTACCGGATCGCCTGGTGACAATGAAAAGCCTCTGTCGGTGGCACACCTACGTGAAGCTAGCTTCGACTTTATACTCTAGTACATGAAGTGCATGCGGATGCTTTGATTCACAGGAGGCATCGATTAGTGTGTGTGATGGCTAGCAGACCAACGCATCACCGCGCGAGCAGCCGGCCGTCCAACGTGAAGCCTGGACACCAAGCAGCAACTGATCGAGGTGGATGGAGGCGGGGTTGATGGAGGGATCCCAATCAGATCAGGACACGAGGACCGACAAAAATCAACAACAGATGGAAGTGTGTACATGGGCATCCCTTGGGACACCGTGTGTGGCATCTGGCCGCCTAGTTGAAGATGAGGCCAGTGTAGTCGCAACCGATGTCGGAGTAGAGGCGTGAAAAGGTCGACGGATGGCGGCGGGCGACGCAAACCGATCTTAGATCGGAAAACCAAAGAAGAAGCACCAATCAAGACGACCGGCGTGAGAGAAAAATCCGGATCAAGAATCGGGAAAAAGACTCTCTAGGGCAGCCGGTCAACATGACCGGTGGACGAACCCTAGGTACGGGCAGCGTGGCCCCCGGCGGCGGCCATGGAGGCCGACCGCCCCAGGGGCAGCGCGCGGGTGCGGAAGTGGTGGACGACGCCTAGGGTTTGGATCGGTTAGGCTGATACCATGTTAGAAGGGAGAGGGATTTGGTGGAATAGTTCGTTGTATTGCTTGAGCCTCGTGGGCATATATATAGGAGTACATGATCTACTTGGAGTACAAGACAAGCCAGAATACTTTCCTAGTCTATCCTAAGTATCCAATACAATCACGTTACTCAACATCGTGGATTTGTCATGACATATGTCCTAATGTGAGGACTTGTCGTGAGGCCAACGCAACTATGTAGTAGCTTGAGAGGGGTTGATCGGGACGAGAGATGTGTGTAGATCGTCGAAGCGGATTAGCACACGAGACAAGATTTAGACAGCTTCAGGCCTCGGGAAACATCATCCGGTAATAACCCTACATGTTGTTTGTGGTTAGGTCTTATTCAATAACGCTCATGTGGGAGTTGTTGTATAAGCCGGCTCTCCTCTTGTTGTATCTAGCCCTCAAGATTATTTTGCCCCCTCTTGGGGTGCCCTGCCCCTCCTTATATAAGTTGGAGGGGTGGGTTACATGTGGAGTCCTACCAGGATTAAGACTAGTATATGTTCTAATATAAGTCGGATACAAGTCCTGGTCTTGCTTCCTTGTTAGAAAAATATTCCTCATGCCTTTCCTATTAAGCTGGCCCACCATAACATAAGTCGGCCTTCCCACGAGTCGCCTTCTAGGCCGTTGGGTCACTAATTGGTCGTCGAGGCTCGGTCGGGTCTCAATGAGTCGCCAAGTGTTAGTCGGGTCATATTTCGGCGGGTCATACCACAGGTATATCCCGACATGGGAGATGGACCTCGTGCTGGGGAAGGAACGCCGCCGTCAAGCCTCGCTCCGAGTGGCAAGGTACCGGAAGCGCTGCTGGCCCGTATCATTGTCGCGGCGTCCACCCGGGGCCTTCGAGGTGGGTGATCTCGTCCTACGGCGGGTGCTCTCCAGGGAAGGGCTACATAAACTTTCACCCATGTGGGAGGGCCCGTTTAGGGTCGCCCGTGTCTCCAGGCCTGGTGTCGCGTGCCTGGAGACACGGGATGGGATCCCCATCCAGAACGCCTGGAACATCCAGCACCTTCGGAAGTTCTACCCATGAAGAAAGGCCGGTGCTCGTGAAGGTCTCCACTAGTGAAACTCTCACGTAATAATGAGTGGGGTTGTACCGCCCGGAGTCTCCGGAGCCGCCCTCGGGCCTCGGGGCTCCCTCCCGTCCTAGTGGCAGCACTTAGCTCTGCTGGCTGGTGAGAAGACTATACTAGGTGCGGATCGCGGCTGTTCATTTCTTGCTTTTACGTAGTTGGTTTGTGATCCTTTTAATAAAATTTGGAGTTCTCGTGTTTCGGTTGCCAAGCGGTTTTCCCCTTCGTCTTATCTCTTGCACTTTGGTTTTGGTCCAGGAGGAGCAGCAGTTGCCCGTCGCTCTTCCTCGCGCGTCTCGCGCGCGGGGCTGGGCAGGTATGTGCGTGCAACGGGCTCGCCCCGCGCCGCAAAAACACTTTGCCATAGCCCTGCTCCCTCAGAGCTTTGGCTTTTTCTATCCTCGTGAGACGACCTCGAGTAAGATCGTGATCTACGCACCCTCTTGAAGTCCATGCCCCCCGGGTACTATGACGTGGTGCACTAAGCCATGACTAGCTCATTCTTGAGGGCTCGCGCAAGGAAGAATAAGACACCCGACAAAGCTTTTAACAACTCGCAGCTTCATGGTGCCTCCACGAGGTCGATGACTCTCGAGCCGCCGGCAAAGAAGGCCTCACGAGATAATGAAGCGGCTTCTCGCGAAGGAGGAAACTACCGCGAGTGTATCAAGCTAAGTTATCCTACCATACCCATTTGGAGCATGAACACGCAGCATAACATCGGAACAATAAACATAGCATAGCAGCATAAATACCATGGTTCATTACCGCCCATGTAGGGCCCCTACTTTTTCAAAACCAGGAAGAAAGGAAAGGTTAAACAAAAGCGGCCCGCACAACCACAGCAGCTCACGAGGCCTGGCTCCAAGGGCCTCCCCGACTCAGCTCAGCCTGAGCCCTCCTCACGCTTCACCGGAGAGTGGTGACAGGACGACACGCCACCGTCCTCAAAGCGATCCCGGCAGCGTGGTGGCTGGTCGTAGCCGCCGCTGCTGGTGCTCTCGCCGGAGGAGGAGCCACCGCCATCGCTGGACGAGCCGCGGCTGTTGCCAAGGGCAAGCTCGCCCTCAGTGTCGTCACGGCCGTCGTCGAGGCTGTCGGTGGGAACGACACCTATGGGGTCACTGGGTTCCCTTCTACGGTCGGCGGGCGCGAGGTTGCGCAAAGAGCAGGTCTAACAGGAAGCACACGGGTCATTTATCCAGGTTCGGGCTGCGAAGATGTGTAATACCCTACTCCTGCTTTGGTGGATGTATTGAGTGTTCCTGAGCTCTCGAACTAGCTACGGTGGCTGTGTAGTTCCAAAGAGCCGAATCCCTCTCCAGTATGCCTCGGGCCTCCTTTTATAGGCAAAAGGGGGTTTCCACAGTGGCACACGGGAGGTGGAAAGGTGTACAGTGCGCGAGTTTATCGCCCGGCATTATGGGACAAAGCGCATTAAATGCGCTACTTAGGTGTCCATTAGCTTTATCGGGGACGGGAACGAGGTCCGTCCTGTCCGTCGCTGCCCCGCCTCGCTTCGACACGCGCCCAGGCCAGCGATGTGTGCAACGCCATGTAGGCAGGCAGGCTGCTGAGGTGGCGCGGTGGCAGGGCCTTCATGAAGAGTTGCATGCCACCACGCAGGTGCTTGCTGAGTCGGTGTAGAGGCCGCCCGTCGCCACGCAGGTGCCTGCCCAGCTGGTTGAGCTAGCAGCTGCTTGGGGACGGCGGTGGAATCTTGGCTGGTGCGGGCCTGGCAGTGGCCCCGCTGATGCCCTCGGCAAGGGTCTTGTCGGGGGCCCGGCAAGGGTCTTGCCATGGCGTTGCAATCGTCCCCAGCAAGGCATTTGCGGGGGGTCTTGTGGATTTCCTCGGCTAGGATCCCGCCGAGGGTCGTCGCCTTCTGGCCCTCATCTGATTTCACATGTCTATGATCTTTACGAAGATCTGCATGCCACCACAGAGGCGCCTCCCGAGCCTTGGTTCCATTGTAGTTGGTTGGTGGTGTTGGAACCCACGGGCTCAAGGGTGGCCTGCTTTGTTGGCATCGGACAAGTTGCCCCGGCAAGGCTCTTGCGGGGCATGAGCTGCCCGGCAAGGGTCTTGTCGGGGGAGTCCACCCCGCCCTCTTGCTCTTTTGTGTTCTTGTTCTTGGTGTTGCCTTGGTTGTCTTGTGCTTTGGCTTCTCTCCGGCTTCCCTCCTCTGCCCTGTTAAGTGTGGCTGTGGCACGTGGCTCTGACTGCCCGTGCACAAGTAAAGGGGTCAAAAGGAGAGCCCCTACTTTTGTACACCGACAGGAGCTCCCGGGTCTGGGCCACACATAAGTGTGACGCGTTGTTGGGCCCGGCCCAGAACGGTGCGTGGGCAGGTGGGGCGGATTTTACCGCAGTAACGGTCTCGCCCGCTGCGCTTCCCCACGACCCGCGTTGAACGCGCGACGTGGAAGGTCGTGCGTGACGTGGGGGTCATGCATGGGGCGGTTCCCGCACGCATGCGTCACATCGTAGTAAAGAGGCGGCTCGCGCCTTCCCCGTAAGAAAAAGAGGGAGGCGCAGAGGTGCGGCTCATTTACTGAGCGGACTCGGGTCGCGGTCTTCAAGGCGCCCGCGCCCCACGATCATGGGGTGGGGAAGGGTCGCCTCACCCGTCCCCTCGATCCTGCTCGCTTGCCATGCGTCCCCCATGTAGGTGGTAGGCGGTGGAGGCGGGAAACCGGGTCGTCACTGATTGGGGCAGTGGGTCGATCATGATTCCCTGCGCCTCCGATGGCTGGATTGGTCGAGTGGGGCGGCCGAGCCTCGACCCCGCCCCTTTATAAGGCGGGAGAGGGGGATGTCATCCCATGTTCTCTCAGCATCCATCTTCTTCCACTTTCGCTCCTTCCTTCCACCTGACATGGCGAGAGGGGGCGCAGGCCCTTCAACTGTGGGGGCGAGGGTCGCTACTCGACAGTGCATTCCTTCTTCCCACGAGCTTGCGGGTCGGGCCGGCCACGAGAGGAAGGGGGGGGCGAGGCCGAGTCGCCATGGCGGTCGAGGAGAGGGGAACGAGGCGGCGCGGTGGTCGTGCTTCCGCCAGCGATGCCACCCGTGATGGAGGGCCACGTCGGGGACGAGCCTCAGGAGTTCTTCATCAGGCTGCGTTGGCCACCGCGTCGTCGTCTCCGTCTTCCTACCCCATTTTCTCGGGAAATGGAGCTCGATCCGCCCCAGACCCTCAGATTGCACATGAGGGGCTGCGGGAACAGTGGCACGCGGGTCAACGTCGACTTCCCCGCTCCTCACGTTATGTACCTCCGTCGCGGATGGAAGACATTTGCTCGCATCCATAGCCTGACGGCGGGGCTCGTCCTCTACTTCAAGTTAATGGAGGGCGGCCTGCTCTCCGTCAAGGTCTTCGGTGTTGAGTTCTACGGTAGGGTGCGTCGACTGCAAATTAAAAATTCCTACGCGCAGAACATCCAGGAACATGCTACGGGAGATGGATCACAGTTCGTTACCACTAGCGCGCGATGCCGTGCAGTGAAGAAGAGTTGGGGCAGCGGCGTCCGAAGTGTATCGTCTTCTCCTCGTCCGATCTCCCTCGGCGGCGGTCATCCGATCCCACGACGAGTTCGCGGGGCGGCGCAAGTGCACCGCCTCTAACGGTATCCCGCGCATGCGGGAGGAGCGTCGTCGCGGCGGACTGCTAGGTTCGATCACACGATCGGCGCGAGTGGAGGTGGCTATTCGCAACACATGCAAACCCTAGACGCAACGCCGAAGCGATCAATCGCCTGAGTGTGCCGCACCTCCACTTTATATAGGCGTCCGACGCGGGCTCAACACTCGGGCCTCGCATGGACCCTAAAGCCCAAAGTCTATTCGGTCACGTTCCTAGTCCAGTTCGGATCACAACCGACTAGTGTCCTACAAACTGACCTTGTAGGTTCCTTCCCTTAAGCGTGCGACCCCTTAGGTTCAAGTCGGCTTGGTCACAGTTCGGATCACCTCTGACATGCACGGTTGGCAGCGGCCTCTAGCAAGGCATGCCGACCACCAAGCAGACTATGAAGCTGGTTAGGCGAACCTGTACAACATGTCACACTTCTGTTCCCTTTGCCGCACGATATATGTTGCCGGGCTCAAAGCGAGACTGTCATCCTTGTGCTAGCCGACCTCTTTCTCGTTCGGTGATACCGACCACTGTCCGGATTATCTCATAATCCTTGTCGCATAGCCATGTTGTTCTGGTCGAGATCACACGAGGGGCCAGAGTATATCTCTCTGATCGGAGGGCAAATCCCATCTTGCTCGACCATGTCTCGCAGCATGGGATTGGACAAACCGAAACCTACCTTTGTAACTACCCGATCCACGGAGTAGCGTTTGGTCGGCCCAAAGCAAGTCATCACCATCCAGTACATCGTCGGCTCAGGTCTTAGGACATAGAGCGTATGTTGTACTAGAGACTCACAGATGACATATCGCTGCGTCTCATAGTTGGGTCTGTCCGACTCGGACCTTATCTCGACTCGGATCCGACTATGTCGAATCCGACCAGACCTTTCAAGTCCATATTATCCGGTTAGCATCCAATGCTCCATGGCTAGTGAGACCGAGCCATCGACCGTGTCATATGCTAGTCTAGTCGGACTCTTGGCGTCCACACAGCCCTTCGACTAGGGACCTTTTAGGACAGTCATCATACAATGCATAGTCCCACAAACAAGTCACGTGCTTGCGATACACATCATTGATAATGTCCAAGGACTATCTTTATTCATAAACACATAGGAAATATCATCATACATGATTGCCTCTAGGGCATATCTCCAACAGTCTCCCACTTGCACTAGAGTCAATCAAATAGACATCGAATGCCCATAGCTCTAACGTGCCCCTCATGCTTGGGTTGTGGAAGCGGCTTAGTCAGCGGATCTGCAACATTTGCATCCGTGTGAATCTTGCATAACTCTACATCACCATTCTTTACGATCTTTCGTATCGGTGATATTTCGGTCTATGTGTCCGACCTTGTGGTGATTCCTCGGCTCCTTGGCTTGTGCGATGGCACGAATTATCACAATAAAGGTCCAACGGTTTCACGAGGCTGGGAAAATACCAAGATCATCCAGAAAATGCGGATCAAACACCTTCCTTTGCAGCTTCACAAGCGCAATGTATTAAACTTTGTGGTAGAATAACCACCGTATCCTGCTTGGAACTCATCCGATTGCACTGCTCCTCCGTTCGGGGCGTACGAATCCGGACTGTGATCGACAATCATCTCTGTCGGTTTGGAAACTAGCATCGACGTAACCCCTTACGACGAGCTCTTCCTCACCTCCATAAACTAGGAACATCTCTTTAGTCCTTTTCAGGTACTTCAAAATAGTCTTTACCGCTGCCCAGTGACTCTCACAGGTTGGCCTGGTATCTACTTGTTAGGCTTATTGCAAAAGCAACATCAGGCCTTGTACATATCATGGCATACATGATGGATCCGATTGCGAGGCATACGGAATCCTACTCATCTGCCGCTCATCGGATGTCGAAGGACTACGAGTCTCGCTTAGCCTTATACCATGTGAGGCGGCAAGAACCCTTTCTTCGCCTCACTCATGTTGAACCGCTTCAACACTTTATCTATGTCGTGCTCGGCTTAAGCCGAGCAGCCTCCTCGATCTATCTCTATAGATCTTAATGCCTAAAATATAGACTGCCTCACCAAGGTCCTTCATCGAAAACTTGCCATTCAATGATCCCTTGACCGAGTTTAACATGAAACATCGTTCCCGATCAGTAGTATGTCGTCCACATACAAGATCAAAAACACTATCGAGCTCCCCTTAACTTCTTGTATAAACAAGAGTCCTCTTAAGCTTTTGATGAAACCGAGACCGGTGGCGACCTCATCAAAGCGAATGTTCCAACTCCGAGATGCTTGCTTCAACCCATAAATGGATCTCTTGAGCTTGCATACCTTACTAGTGCTAGTCGGATCGACAAAACCCTCGGGCTGTATCATATACCGTCCTCGGTTAAATTTCCGTGAAGGAAAGCCGTTTTGACATCCATCGCCATATCTACGTAATCGAAATATGCAGCTATAGCTAGTATGATCCTCACCGATTTCAGCATCGCTACGGCGAGTAAGTCTCGTCGTAGTCAATTCCTTGAACTTGTCCATAACCTTTAGCGACAAGCCGAGCTTTGTGGATCTGAACATTTCCATCCACATCGGTTTTCTTCTTAAAGACCCATTTGCAACCAATGGCGATTCGCCGGTGGCGGATCAACCAAGTCCGGACTTGATTCTCATCCATGGACTTTCTTTCGGATCTCATGGCCTCTAGCCATGCCTCGAATCTGGGCTCACCATCGCTTCGCATCGTGGCGGCTCGTCGCTTTCTAGCAACAATACATCGCGCACTCTGCGCAATCTTTCCGACCTCCGTGGTTCGGTGCCGCTTCCACTACGGGTTCCCTGACCGACTCGGTATGATTTCATCACCAGCCGAGCCGTCCCAGTGGTCCTCGAATTTCTTGAGTCGAACCGTCCTCCCACGGCCTCCCGGAGAAACTCTTTCTCAAGGAAAACCCGTTCGAGCAACAAACACTTTGTTCTCTTCCGGTTGTAGAAGCTATATCCCAAGGTTTCCCTCGGATATCCACGAATATGCATTTATCCGACTTGGGTGTAAGCTTGTGCGACATAAGTCGCTTGACAAATGCTTCACAACCCCAAATCTTTAGAAAAGACAAGCTGGGACTCTTCCGGTCCACATCTCATCTGGTGTCTTGTCTACAGTTTTGATGGTACCCTATTAAGTGTGAAAGCTGCAGTTTCTAGGCGTATCCCCAAAATGACAAGGGTAAATCCGATTTGCTCATCATAGACCGGACCATGTCCAACAAGGTCCTATTCCTCCGTTCGACACGCCGTTTCTCGTGGCGTGCCGGAGGTGTGGCTGAGTACTATACCTCGACTTTTCAGATGATCATCGAACTCTGGCTCATGTACTCACCTCCACGATCAGATCGCGAAGCTTTATAGTCTTGCCGAGCTGATTCTCAACCTCGTTCTGAAACTCTTTGAACTTTTCAAAGTCTCCGACTTGTGCCTCATCAAATAGATATATCCATATCTACTCAAGTCGTCGGTAAAAGTCACGAAATCTTGATAGCCACCTCTGGCGGTTGTGCTCATTGGACCACACACATCACTTTGTGTATAAGCTCCAATAGCCGGATGCCCTCTCGCAACTCTTTGCGAAAGGAGACTTAGTCATCTTGCCGAGCAAGCATGATTCACATGTCTCGAGCGACCGAAGTCGGACGAAGTTAGGAGCCCATCATCATGGAGCTTCTTCATGCGTTTCGGACTAATGTGTCCAAGCCGGCAATGCGAAGTATGTCGGTTTATCTCATTAGGCTTATGCCTCTTGACATTCACGTTATAGACCGGTTCTGTTCTAGATTCAATATAAATAGCCCATCAACAATGGGTGCATAGCCGTGGAACATACCATTCAAAATATCGAACAACCATTGTCCTTTAAATTGAATTCATAACCTTGACTCATCAAACATGAGGCGAAATAATGTTCGACTAAGTGCAGGAATGTAATAACAATTATTCAATTCCATAATGAATCCGGAAGGAAGCTGGAGCTGCATCGTGCCGACCTCCAACGCAGCAACTCTTGCTTTGTTGCCAACCCTGATGTCAATCTCCCCTTGTGCCCACGCCTAGTTCTTACCAGCCCCCTGCATCGAGTTGCAAATATGAACAACCGATCCGGTATCAAATACCCAAGAGCTACTAGGTATGTCGGCAAGGTAAATGTCTATAACATATGCAACAAGTGTACCTTTGCACGAAGAAGCATTTCCGGCCTTCTTGCCATGCTCGCAAACCACTTGCTACTGATTTCTCTTCCGATGACCGGTCTCCTTGCGGTGAAAGCAAGCGGTCTTGAGTCGGTCAGACTTGCGCAGCGGCAGAGGTTACCGTCTCGTGCCCTTTGCCTTAGCCTTTTCTTGGACCAACTCTTCTTGAACTTAGCGATTTACGCACCATCAACACTTGATGCGTGCCTTTCTTAATATCCTGCTCGCCACCTTGAGCATCCCATGCAATTCGGTGAGCTTCTTATCCATGCCATGCATATGATAGTTCGAGATGAGCGTCCCATAGCTGGGCGGAAGAGAACCGAGAACAGCATCGATAGCCAGCTCATCCAAGGCGGGAAGCCCAAACGATCCAAAGCTTGCACATATCCGATCATCTTGATCACATGTGGGCTCGATGGATCACCTTCCTTCAACTTGCAATCCATCAAGGATGCAGCAGACGTTGAACCTTTGGTCCTAGCACGTATGCGAAACATGCTCTTGAGACTCTCGATCATATCGTAAGCCTCAACATTTTGAAATGCTGTTGCAAATCGGGCTCCATACAAGCCAGACATCAGACGGTGATCTCCGTTGATTCATCAGCGAGTTTACAGTAGGCATTCTTAGCTGTGGCACTAGCATTATCGGCAGGTTCCTCGGAAGTGGATCCTCTAGAACATGTTCCTTTTATCGTGCTTGAGAACAATTCTCAAATTTCTATACCAGGTGGTAAAGTTTGTTCCATTCAGTTTATCCTTTTCGAATTGATTTCAATGCAAAGTTGGGTTGAGCAGGTGGTGCCATTGATCTACAACGAAAATATGCAATCACTAAGCAATGTGTTTATGTAGAGTAATTCTAGCCTAACAGAAATACTCCCTTGAAGTCGACATCCCTCCGCAAACTCTCGGTGATTCAGGATCCGACTAGCGCATGCGACTAGTGAGCTTTAGCATCACTTGCTAGCCAACATACCTATCGGTAAGCAACTCCTTGCTAATCGTATCTCTATCGACTCACAGTCGATCGGGAAGGTATCTCATACCCGGCTCCCAACCTTCTTTGCCACAAGGCCCAAAACCGTTTTGATAGCCTTGTCAAGTTAACTTTGATGCGATGCATGTCCGTGTCGACACGAACCCTTGAGTTCAAGGACACCCGAAGCACCCCAATTTTATGAGCCCACTACTAGGCGTACTTGGCGTGCGAAGGTGCAACATCGGGGATGGCAATTCTCTTGATATTCATGAGGATCATTCTATCATTTTAACATGCATAGAAACAAAGAAGCATAACAATCACAAATATAACACATATTGTGAAATAGTATGGCTCCTTCATGGGCGTTCTTCCGGTCGGCTCCAACTCCGGTGACCATCTCGAACTCCATCTTGTTTGTCACGCCGGGGCGCCAAGCCACCAACCTGATCTCTATTATCCAACTACTACAACTAGTAATGAATTTACATAGAGTCACAAATCGACACGCAGGTCGTTATACATTATAATGACAACACTTTGGCTCTGCCGGTGACAAACATGACACGCAGGCCACGTATAAATTACACACATGCATCACATACACATGAGCCATACTATTCACATCAAACCTGCAAAACAAAGTTATGCATAGAATCGCATTCTACCGGTTTGTGTGTCCGGTCACGAAAATACGGCGGTCCGCTAGCGGTTAGCGTGCGGGGTTGAAGGCAGCGCCCTATCGAGTGCGAGCAGCGCCCGACGTTTCGAAATCACGGATCACATCGAACTCCGATCACGCCGAATTCTACGATCGGCGATCTTATCGATCATCGCGAATCCGATTCGGTTCGTTTCACTATTAACCCGATGGCGGATGACCGACCGGTAGGGGTAGATCGTGTCACGACCTCATCGATCTCGATTTACGAAAACATAGCCTCAACGATCCCCATATGCGTTGATCACATCAACCGTGCACATAGCCGATCTCTTCAAGGACAACAGATCTCATCTGCCGCCTCCACATATCTAATATGCATACGATCTGAATCCAAATCCTATAACGAGGCTCGATACCTTTGTTGAGTTCTACGGTAGGGTGCGTCGACTGCAAATTAAAAATTCCTACGCGAGAACATCCGGGGAACATGCTACGGAGATGGATCACGATTCGTTACCACTAGGCGCGATGCCGTGCAGTGAAGAAGAGTTGGGGCAGCAGCGTCCGAGTGTATCGTCTTCTCCTCGTCCGATCTCCCTCGGCGGCGGTCGTCCGATCCCGTACGAGTTCGCGGAGCGGCGCAAGTGCACCGCCTCTAATGGTATCCGCGCGTGCGGGAAGGAACGTCGTGCGGCGGACTGCTAGGTCCGATCACGATCGGCGGCGAGTGGAGGTGGCTATTCGCAACACATGCAAACCCTAGCCGCAGCGCCGAAGCGATCAATCGCTGAGTGTGCCGCACCTCCACTTTATATAGGCGTCCGTCGCGGGCTCAACACTTGGGCCTCGCGCGGACCCTAAAGCCAAAACCTATTCGGTCACGTCCTAGTCGATTCGGATCACATCCGACCGGTGTCCTAAGCCCGACCTCGTAGGTTCCTTCCCTTAAGCGCGCGACCCCTTAGGTTCAAGTCGGCTTGGTCACAGATTCGGATCACCTCCGACATGCACGGTTGGCAGCGGCCTCTAGCAAGGCGTGCCGACCACCAAGCGAACTATGAAGCTGGTTAGGCGAACTTGCCTGGCGTGTCACACTTACATTCCCTTTGCCGCATGATATATGTTGTAGCCGGGCTCAAAGCGAGGCTGTCATCCTTGTGCTAGCCCGACCTCTTTCTCGTTCGGTGATACCGACCACTGTCCGGATTATCTCATAATCCTTATCGCATAGCCATCTGTTCTGGTCGAGATCACACGAGGGGCCCAGAGTATATCTCTCTCGATCGGAGGGCAAATCCCATCTTGCTCGACCATGTCTCGCAGCATGGGACTGGACAAACCGAAACCTACCTTTGTAACTACCCGATCACGGAGTAGCGTTTGGTCGGCCCGATTAGTGGAGGAGTGTTATGCGCCCGGATTCGATCGCCCGGTGTACGCGGTTATTCGCCGTCGTTGCCATGTCATTTGCTTGCGTGTTGCACTTTTCCATGTCATCATATGCATTTCATATCATGCCATCATGTGCATTTCATTTTGCATACGTGTTCGTCTCATGCATCCGAGCATTTTCCCCGTTGTCCGTTTTCCAATCCGGCACTCCTATGTCTCCCGGCGCCCCCTTTTGCCTCTTTTCATGTGCGGGTGTTAAACTTTCTCGGAATGGCCGAGGTTTGCCAGCGTCCTTGGTATAGCACGGTGAACCGCTTTGTCAAGTTTCGTGCCATTTGGAGTCGTTTGATACTCAGCGGTTAACAGGGTAACCATAAAAGCCTCTTTTGTGTGCAGCCCAACACCCCCTCCAAAGTGGCCCAAAACCCAGCAAACTCCCCTCCATGCTCTCGGTCGTTCGATCACGATCGCGTGGCCGAAAACCGCTCCTCATTTGGACTCTCCTAGCTCCCTCTACCTATAAATATGTGCACCTCCCCTGAAATCCCGGTCTAACCCTAGCCATCTTCCTCTCCGCGCCACCGGACAAAAACCCCGCCGCCCGGACATGTCCGCTCCACCCCGCGCCGCCGCGCCCTGCCCTATCGCCGCCTGCCACGTGGCACGCCGCCACCCGCCTCCCGCCCAGCCCACGAACCCGTCGCGAGCCGCCGCCGCCTCGGCCAGCGCCAGCGCCGCTTCGCCTCCGCGCTCCTCACGCCCGGCGCGTCCCGCCGCCCGGCGCCTCCATGACGTCGCCGCGCCCGTGCGCCGCCGCCGCCATGAGTCCATCCAGCGCCTCGTCGCCTCGCCGCCAGCACGCTTCGCCTCGCCGGTTGCCACCGCGCCGCCGCCCGTCACTCGGTGGGTCGGCCACCTCCCGCCGGCCCGCTCCGCCTCCCTCGCCCGACCGCGGATCCGCCGCCGCGCCGCCCGGCGGCAGCGTCGCCCAGCGTCCCGCCCCGCCATAGCGCGCCTCCCTCGACTCCGGCCGCCCGCCCTGCCGGAGACCTCGTCGGCAACCGCCCGCTTTGGATCGGTCGGGTGGGATGAGATCCACCGACCACCGATCCGCCCCACGCCCTGGACCTCCGCATCCCGAACCCCTTCGTCCATTTTCGCGAGGTGGTTAATTTCACCAAGTCCCAGATTACATGTTATTTTGTTGCATTTCACCGCATCATAACTCTGTCAAATTGTTCGCCTCGAAGAGTAGATCATTTCATCTCATTGCATCATTTTCATTTGAGCTCATCTTGATGCCCGAAATGCTGTTAGAAGAGTGCTATGTGATGTTAGTTTCTGATTCTTATCAGAACATGCACTTTTGTCATTTTTGCCATGATTGATGTGTGCACCCTATGAACTTGAGGCCTACCTATGTTTTGTAATATGCCATGCCATCTTTCCAGGGGTGTATGCATGTATTTTTGTGATCTATGTGGTGACTAGCACAAGCATGCAAACTAGGCATCATAATGTTGCTGATTTCAGCCCTGTTCTGCTGATATTTTCATGCCATGTTAACTTGATGCTACCGAGAGATCCATGCTTATTTGTAGACACTTCATTAAGGATGTTTTGAACATATGGTTATGTTCTATCCATCCATGCCCTTGTTTGCAATTATGGAGTGCCATAGCTTGAGTCAATCGAGCTCTACTTTTTCTATAAAATATTTCCTGGCAGATTGTTTACATGTTATTTAATTTTGCCAAGGTTGTTGTAGTTGATCCTTGCATGCTATGTTGTTGTTCTTGCCATTTATAGCATCTATTCCATGTCTTCTTAATGTTGGTTGCCTTGCCATGCCATGTATTGCTCTGTGGTGAGTGGTTCAAGCTCACCAACATGCCTACTTATTGTTGTTCCTGCCTTGTATGAATCTGTAATATAACTTGCCATGTTTACATGGGTGCCATCATATCTTCTGACCCTTTTTGGCTTATGGTCAGTAAGGGACTTCTGTTCTATGCATTTAGTAGTATCATGCCATGCCTTTGTTTGCCATGTTAAGTTCCTGTAACATGTTGTTTGATAGCTCTAAACATTGCAACTTTGATGTTATTTACGCTTAATGCAAGCTATTATTATTTGCAATCTTGCCATGTCCTTTTGAGCATGTTCTAGTGATTTCTGGAGATAGCTCAGTGTTCATGTTTTGTAATGCTTTACCTGTACATCATGCCCATGCCTTTTGTTCTCATGTTAAGATGTTGTAGCTTGTTGTTTTGATGCTTGCAATATGCCTAGTTGCTGTTTTGGTCAGATTGTTGCTATAACTTGTATAGGGTGTATGTGTTGAACCGTTGCTCCGTTTTGAGTGTGCTCTATATGAAACTTGCTTAGAATTGCATGTAGTTTCATATTATCATGTTGCATCCTTGTTTTGAGGTGTTTGCTTGATGTTTGTATGCATTTTGCATCAATGCCATGTTTAACTTGTTTTGCTCATATCTTCTAGGCGTAGCTCGAATCTAATGAACTTTATATGTAACTTGACTAGAATTTCGTGTAGATCATCGTGGTGCATCTTAACTTGCTGTTTAACAACTTGAACATAAGGTTTATTCAGATCTGGACCAATTTCGAAATTTGCATATGAGGACTTACGGGATTGTTATATGTTGTTCCGGCCTCATTTAAACTTGCCTTGATGTGTTGCTCTTGTTTGCATCATCTCTTGCCATGAGTAGCTTCATGTAGCCTTGTCATGCATCATTATTGGTTGAGCATCATGTCTTGTTCATGTGTGGTGTGTTTACTATGTTG
>JAHIAM010005913.1:0-41316 GCA_021605205.1 Aegilops longissima
CGGAAGGCACATTCCAAATGATGCCGAGGATATAATCTAGTGACCAAGCGTGCTCTCAAGAACTTGAGCATTTCAATATTCATCATGGTTTTACCAACATCCATGTCAAAGATCCTGGCAACACTTCATACTACCATAGCTATGGAGGATGCAGATGCAAAAAAATACAACACTTTCTCAAGTTTTACCTTAGCAATGCCAAGGAAACAAAATCTGGATGATCGACCGAGAGACATTTAGCACTCCACTTCTAATGTTCTCCTTGATGTTTAAGACACCACTATCGTGATTCAAAGTGGCATCGACATGGTCATCAAGTAAAGGTCGGACTTCGGGAACACAAAGGTCCATAAGGATCAACTTCCAGAATAAGGCAAATCCTCATGGGGAGTGGATGATATCTTGACTCAGCAAAATGACCACTATATTGACTTACCGGGAATACAGAAAAACCAAGATCAAAGTCTTTGAAATGTACCAACCATCATATCCGCTTGAAATTTAGATCTGGTTAGTGGCGAGATGATTCAGACTCAACATGTATGAAAAGGAAGGTTGCAACACAAGTCGACGACATGACGTTGCGAGATTATCAAGAAATGAACTACGGTAGTAAGCTCCAAAATATGATCTGGTTCTGCTACACACATGTGAACACGTTGTCCTAGAAAAGCATGATCACATAGTGGACTCCCGAGTCCTAGTAGGATTCCCCTTTCCTTTCCGGAGTAGGAGAGAAGGAAAGAGGGGGAGAGGGAGAAGGAAAAGGGGGCTGCACCCCTTGTCCAATTCCGACCCGGGGGCGCCTCCTTCCTTTTGGCCTCTCTCCTCTATTCACGTATGGCCCAATAAGGCCCAATACTTCTCCCAGTGAATTCCCTTAACTCGTCGGTACTCCGAAAATACCAGAATCACTCGGAACCTTTCCGATGTCCGAATATAGTCGTCCAATATATCGATATTTACGTCTCGACCATTTTGAGACTCCTCGTCATGTCCCCGATATCATCCGGGACTCCGAACTACCTTAGGTACATCAAATCACATAAACTCATAATACAATCGTCACCAAAACTTTAAGCGTGCGACCCTACGGGTTTGAGAACTATGTAGACATGACCGAGACACGTCTCCGGCAAATAACCAATAGCGGAACCTGGATGCTCATATTGGCTCCCACATATTCTACGAAGATCTTTATCGGTCAAACCGCATAACAACATACATTGTTCCCTTTGTCATCGGTATGTTACTTGCCCGAGATTCGATCGTTGGTATCTCAATACCTATTTCAATCTCGTTACTGGCAAGTCTCTTTACTCGTTCCGTAATACATCATCCCGTAACTAACTCATTAGTTACAATGCTTGCACGGCTTATAGTGATGTGCATTACCGAGTGGGCCCAGAGATACCTCTCCGACAATCGGAGTGACAAATCCTAATCTCGAAATACGCCAACCCAACAAATACCTTCAGAGACACCTGTAGAGCACCTTTATAATCACCGAGTTATGTTGTGACGTTTGGTAGCACACAAAGTGTTCCTCAGGTAAACGGAAGTTGCATAATCTCATAGTCATAGGAACATGTATAAGTCATGAAGAAAGCAATAGCAACATACCAAACGATCAAGTGCTAAGCTAACAGAATGGGTCAAGTCAATCACATCATTCTCCTAATGATGTGATACCATTAATCAAATGACAACTCATGTCCATGGCTAGGAAACTCAACCATCTTCGATTAACGAGCTAGTCAAGTAGAGGCATACTTGTGACACTATGTTTGTCTATGTATTCACACATGTACTAAGTTTCTGGTTAATACAATTCTAGCATGAATAATAAACATTTATCATGATATAAGGAAATAAATAATAACTTTATTATTGCCTCTAGGGCATATTTCCTTCAGTCTCCCACTTGCACTAGAGTCAATAATCTAGTTCACATCACCATGTGATTTAACACCAATAGTTCACATCACCATGTGATTAACACCCATAGTTCACATCGTTATGTGACCAACACCCAAAGGGTTTACTAGAGTCAATAATCTAGTTTACATCGCTATGTGATTAACACCCAAAGAGTACTAAGGTGTGATCATGTTTTGCTTGTGAGAGAAGTTTAGTCAACGGATCTTCCACATTCAGATCCGTATGTATTTTGCAAATTCTATGTCTACAATGCTCTGCACGGAGCTGCTCTAGCTAATAACTCCCACTTTCAATATGTATCCAGATTGAGACTTAGAGTCATCTGGATCAGTGTCAAAAACTTGCATCGATGTAACCCTTTACGATGAACATTTTGTCACCTCCATAATCGAGAAACATATCCTTATTCGACTAAGGATAATTTTGACCGCTGTCTAGTGATCTACTCCTAGATCACTATTGTACTCCCTTGCCAAACTCAATGGTAGGGTATACAATAGATCTGGTACACAGCATGGCATACTTCATAGAACCTATGGCTGAGGCATAGCGAATGACTGTCATTCTCTTTCTATCTTCTGCCGTGGTCGGGCTTTGAGTCTTACTCAATTTCACACCTTGTAACACAGGCAGGAACTCTTTCTTTGACTGTTCCATTTTGAACTATTTCAAAATCTTGTCAAGGTATGTACTCATTGAAGAAACTTATCAAGCGTCTTGATCTATCTCTATAGATCTTGATGGTCAATATTTAAGCAGCTACACCGAGGTCTTTCTTTGAAAAAACTCCTTTCAAATACTCCTTTATGCTCTCCAGAAAATGCTACATTGTTTCTGATCAACAATATGTCATTCACATATATTTATCAGAAATGTTGCAGTGCTCCCACTCACTTTCTTGTAAATACAGGCTTCACCGTAAGTCTGTATAAAACTATATGCTTTGATCAACTCATCAAAGCGTATATTCCAAATCCGAGATGCTTGCACCAGTCCATAGATGGATCACTGGAGCTTGCACATTTTGTTAACACCTTTAGGATTGACAAAACCTTCTGGTTGCATCATCTACAAATCTTCTTCAATAAATCCATTAAGGATTGCAGTTTTCTTATCCATTTGCCAGATTTCATAAAATGCGGCAATTGCTAACATGATTCAGACAGACTTTAAGCATCGATACGAGTGAGAAAATCTCATCGTAGTCAACACCTTGAACTTTGTTAAAAACCTTTTTTGACAAGTCTAGCTTTGTAGATAGTATCACTACTATCAGCGTCCGTCTTCCTCTTGAAGATCAATTTATTTTCTATGGCTTGCCGATCATCGGGAAAGTCAACCAAAGTCCACACTTTGTTCTCATACATGGATCCCATCCCAGATTTCATGGCCTCAAGCCATTTCGCGGAATCTGGGCTCATCATCGCTTCCTCATAGTCCGTAGGTTCGTCATGGTCTAGTAACATGACCTCCAAAACAAGATTACCGTACCACTCTAGTGCAGATCTCACTCTGGTTTACCGACGAGGTTCGGCAGTAACTTGATCTGAAGTTACATGATCATCATCATTAGCTTCCTCACTAATTGGAGTAGGAGTCACAGGAATAGATTTCTGTGATGAACTACTTCACAGTAAGGGAGCAGGTCCAGTTACCTCATCAAGTTCTACTTTCCTCCCACTCACTTCTTTCGAGAGAAACTCCTTCTCTAGAAAGGATCCATTCTTAGCAACGAATGTTTTGCCTTCGGATCTGTGATAGAAGGTGTACCCAACTGTCTCCTTTGGGTATCCTATGAAGACACATTTCCCCGATTTGGGTTTGAGCTTATCAGGATGAAACTTTTTCACATAAGCATCGCAGCCCCAAACTTTAAGAAACGACAATTTTGGTTTCTTGCCAACCTCAGTTCATATGGTGTCATCTCAACGGATTTAGATGGTGCCCTATTTAACGTGAATGCAGTTGCCTGTAATGCATAACCCCAAAACGATAGTGGTAAATCGGTAAGAGACATCATAGATTGCACCATATCTAATAAAGTACGGTTACGATGTTCAGACACACCATTACGCTGTGGTGTTTCAGGTGGCGTGAGTTGCACTATTCCGCATTGTTTCAAATGAAGACCAAACTCATAACTCAAATATTCTTCTCCACGATCAGATCGTAGAAACTTTATTTTCTTGTTATGATGATTTTCCACTTCACTCTAAAATTATATGAATTTTTCAAATGTTTCAGACTTATGTTTCATCAAGTAGATATACCCATATCTGCTCAAATCATCTGTGAAGGTTAGAAAATAATGATACCCGCCGCGAGCCTCAATATTCATCGGACCACATACATCAGTATGTATGATTTCCAACAAATCTGTTGCTCGCCCCATTGTTCCGAAGAACAGTGTTTTAGTCATCTTGCCCAAGAGGCATGGTTTGCAAGCATCAAGTGATTCATAATCAAGCGATTCCAAAAGCCCATCAGCATGGAGTTTCTTCATACGCTTTACACCAATATGACCTAAACGGCAGTGCCACAAATAAGTTGCACTATCATTATTAACTTTTCATCTTTTGGTTTCAATATTATGAATATGTGTATCACTACGATCGAGATCCAACGAACCATTTTCATTGGGTGTGTAACCATATAAGGTTTTATTCATGTAAACAGAACAACAATTATTCTCTAACTTAAATGAATAACCGTATTGTGATAAACATGATCAAATCATATTCATGCTCAACGCAAACACTAAATAACACTTATTTAGGTTCAACACTAATCCCGAAAGTATAGGGAGTGTGCGATGATGATCATATCAATCTTGGAACTACTTCCAACACACATCGTCACCCCGCCCTTAACTAGTTTCTGTTCATTCTGCAACTCCCGCTTCGAGTTACTAATCTTAGCAACTGAACTAGTATCAAATACTGAGTGGTTGCTATAAACACTAGTAAGGTACACATAAATAACATGTATATCAAATATAACTTTGTTCACTTTGCCACCCTTCTTATCCGCCAAATACTTGGGCAGTTCCGCTTCCAATGACCAGTCCCATTGCAGTAGAAGCACTTAGTCTCAGGCTTAGGTCCAGACTTGGGCTTCTTCACTTGAGCAGCAACTTGCTTGCCGTTCTTCTTGAAGTTCCCCTTCTTCCCTTTGCCCTTTTCCTTGAAACTAGTGGTCTTGTCAACCGTCAACACTTGATGCTCTTTCTTGATTTCTACCTCCATCGATTTCATCATCATGAAAAATTCGGGAATCGTTTAGTAGCGACCCGACCCAAAATCGGTCAAGTCTCTGTGTCTGTACCATCCCAAGATCATGCTGGCACACACAGTACATTGATGAAATAATCAAAGTTCAATCACACCTGAATTTATTACACGATTCTCATATCGAGTATTTATCACAATAGAATAAATTCGGCCGAAGGCCAACTCATGAGAAATAAACTAAGTAAAGCTGCGGAAGCGTAGAAGAATAGCGAGTCCATCCGACTCCATAGGGCAATCGCCAAGCGCGGATCGTAGCCTCACTCCTGATCGGAATACTCCTCTGCAACATAAGACATTGCAGCCGTGTAGGTCAGCATTTTGAATATGCCGGCAAGTCATGAAGAGAGAACAATAATAAAATTACTAACACTATATGCAATTTGGCTGTGGGGCTCTAAGTTTCATTGTTTTTGCGAAAAGCCAGTTTTTCCCTACAACAGTGGACTTGCTTGTAAATACTACAAAATTGTTGGTAATTATTGAGATGGTTCCACCAACCAAATGTCTCATTCCCAATTATTAAATAATCCCCTCAATTAATTTATTAATATCGGTGTTGAGATTTCAAATACTTCCAAGTTCGAGGCTCAAATTGTCCGTAATCGGGACACGGCTAATCGATTAGATCTTTTCTCTGCGAGAGGTTTGCGACTTTACCCGCAAGAATCGTTCCTCCTTTTAAGTCTTCGCACTTCGGTGTTTGAAGGCGGACGAACGCAACAGGGTCTTCCGAAGAGTTCCTCGCCACCGCCGTACCCATCCAATCCTACCGTTCTTCTACATCTCGTAGCACCGTCCGCCAGAGTCACAACTAGGGTTGACCAAGCGAGCCCATAATGGCTTGCGGCTGCAGGTAAGCTTCCGGTCAATGGGGTATACATCCGTCTCTTCGTGGCTGGGTGAAGCTTTCCGCAAGATGTCATGGCGCTTCTCCATGCATCCCGGCCAACCACTGGGTTCTCCAGGGTGCCCGTCAACCGTCCTCCACCCAATAGTAAATTTTGAAGTCCATCTTGATCGTGAAGTCATGGGGTTGTCATCATCTTTGACTCTCACATCTCCCTTATGATTCACTCAACCAACCCCGTCTACGAGCATAGCAAAAATAAACTACTTCGTCCCGGGCAATGGTAACAAGGGAAATTGGGTTCATCCTACCTCATGATACTACTCAAGAACATAACTTCAAATTCACCTACTGCATGCATGGTGGGGAGGTATAATTCTAATGCAATAAAATCATAGGCATAGTAAAGAAAATTATGATCAATGGCTTGCCTTGCTGACGATCTTCGAAAGCTAGGGACTCGTGGTAGCAAGCTTCGCACTCCGGAAATTCTACCGAGGCAAACAACAATCATAATAAGCATATAGCATATGATCACTTAGCATAACAGCATAGTAATACGAAACACACAAAACAAACGAATCAAAACCCAAAGAAAAACTCGAAGAAATCCAGCTCATTGTTTTCCTACATCAAGCAACAACTAAGAAATAGTTTTGCATAACAAAATTTTTCTTAACAGAACCTAAGCATGGGTTTTTGCTAACTAACAGAAAAGAATTCATCATGCAACTAGGAGCAAAAAGAATCACCTTAAAAGCTATTATAAAACTCCTGTTATGCCTAAAACAATCCTAGCAAGTAAAAATAAAATAAAAGTTTTATTTATTGTAAATAAAAGTTCATGCTCTAAAGTTACAGAAACTAATCTAGAATAAACTATCACATAGGAAAAATAAAATTATTTGCTATTTGAAACAATAGGAAAACAGTAGCTAGTTAAATAAATAGGAATAACATGATTCTGATTAAAACTAATTCTTTTATTAATTCTAAAATTGCCCAAATAAATACCTACGGTTAGGTAAGGTCAAAACAAAGTTGTGACAAAAGAATCACTAAAAATAATATTCCTAACTCATTTTATAGCAGAATTACTATTCTGTCTAAATCTAAAATAAAACAATTTTAAATAATTTTAACATGACTAATTATATTTTCTACAGAAACTACAATAAATTTTCAAACCAACAAAAAAGAATCACTTAAAAATATGAAGTAGATTAAAAGATATGAATTTTTCAAAACTGAAACTATTCTGTTAAAAACAGAAACGAAAATAAAATTAAAAGAAAAATCGGCGCTAATGGGCCTATCTAACGATCGGCGTTAAATAACTAAACTACATACCTTGGAATAAACCGCTTCGCCCGGTCTAATCTAACCTAACTAAAACCAAAACTAAACCGAAATAAACCGCTCACTTAAATTAAACCTAACTAAAACCGTACCCCTTCGGGTCTAATCTAGAGCGAGGATCTAGATCTAGCAGTGAGTGGGAGCTCCGCGACTTATCATGAGGTTGACGCGGCACGGTCGATGGCGGCTCGAGGCGACGTTGGTGCGGGGGCTCCGGTGCTCGGGACGACGGCGGAGGCCTCCCATGGTTCAAGGAGCAAGGGGGCTCGGGGTGGAGTCAGGCGAGGTCGAGGTGGTCGGGGTGGCGGTCTGGCGACAACATGGGCGGCGCACTCGGGTCTCCGGCGAGGGTTTGCTGGCGAGAGGAGAGGTCAGGCGAGGGGGCTCGGCTGGGCGGCTCGGCGCTGGCTGGGCAGCGCTGGTGGGCTCGCCGCTGACGGTCATTTGGGCTTGGCATTGGCTGGGCCAGTGGCTGGTGGCGCCGGGTCCTTTTCTTTATTTTTTTGAATTTTTAGAAAGGGAGAAAATATATAAATATAAATATTTTATATAGGACATATATATATCAAAATGATCAGGGGAATATTCCCTATAATTTGAACATTTTTCCAGGGGCAAAATTCAAACTTTATAAAAAATCATTTTTCTAAGATTCCAAATAAAACTCAAATTTGAATTCAAACTTTTTGGCAATGTCTTCTTCTGACATTGTTGGAGTGTCATGTTTACTCCTCTCATACTTTGTCCAGGCATTAATTTGAAATAAATTTCAACTGCCAAACTTTGAATTCAAATTCCAACAGCTCCAAAAACTTCTGGAACTTCAAATGCCACTCAAATTCAAACAAAATGCATAGATGCTTAGTTATAATTGTAAAACATTCCAAATAGGAAATTTGGGATGTTACAAACCTACCCACCTTAAGATGAATCTCGCCCTCGAGATTCGGGTTGGCTAGCAAATAGGTGCGGGTGGTCTCGAAGGAGGTCTTCTTCACGCTCCCAGGTGGCTTCCTCCTCGGAGTGATGACTCCACAGCACCTTGCAAAACTTGATGATCTTGCTGCGGGTGACTCGTTCGCAGATCTCGAGGATTCGGACGGGTTTCTCCTTATAAGTCGATCACACGTCGAGCTGTATGGCCTCTAGGGCCTTGTGTCTCTCAACGGAATATCGGCCATGTCGGCATGTCATTTCTTGGTGAGAAACATGGAAGACATCATGAACTCGGACAATCCTTCCGCAATTCCAACTTGTAAGCAACTTCTCCACGACGTTCGAGGATTTTGTAGGGCCAATGAATCGGGTGCTAACTTTCCTTTGACACCGAACCTCTTGATTCCACGAAGTGGGGACACACGAAGATATGCTCGGTCTCCGCTTCGTAAGTTACTTCCTTGCGCATTGTCGGTATAACTCTTCGCCTCGGTGAGCTATCTTGAGCCTATCTCGAATCAGCTTGACTTTCTTTTCGAATCTCGATAAGATCGGAACGAAAAGTGTTCGATCTCAACACCATCCACAGCAATGGTGTTCTGCACCTCCTTCCGTATAGAGCTTGAAAGGGCCATCTTGAGACTGGTCGATAAGCTGTTGTTGTATGAGAACTCTGCGTATGGCAAATTATCATCCCAGCTAGACCCATAGTCTAGCACACAAGCTCTCAACATGTCCTCCGAATCTGGTTGACTCTCTCGGTGCATCCATCATGCGGATGAAAGGCTATCTTGAACTCCATCTTGTACCTAAAGTTTCATGCAACTGATTCCAAAACTTTGAGGTAAATTGTGTTCCTCTATCGACACGATACTCCTCGAATTCCATGCAGACATACGATCCTGGTCATGTATATCTTGGCTAACTTAGCCTTGGTATAGGTAGTCTTCACGGAATGAAATGAGCTACCTTGGTCAATCGATCAACCACTACCGAGATGGAATCATAACTGAGCGGGTCTGGGTAATCTGTGATAAAATCCATTCCAAGTTTTTCACATTTCCACTCGGGGATCGGCAAAGGTTGAAGTAACCTGCTGGCTTCGATGTTCCGCCTTTACTCGTTGGCAAACATCACATACTGCTACGTACTCGCAATATCCTTCTTCATACCGTCCACCGAAACTTTCCTTCAAATCCAGATACATCTTAGTGTTACAGGGGTGAATCGAGTACGGTGAATCATGAGCCTCTGAAGAATTAGCTTCTGAGTTCGGGATCATTGGGTACATAAATACGATCCTCGAACCATATAGCTCCGTATTCATCCTTACGAAATCCTTTAGCTTTTCCTTCATTCATCTTTTCTTTATCTCATCAATTTCCTTGTCCGACTTACGGGCTTCACGAATCCTTCGGCCAAAGTGGACTGAACCTCCGAGTTGCAACATATCCTCTCGGAACTATCTCGATCGGAGATCTCGAGGTCATCGACTAATTCCTGGGTAATCCTCCCGCTATAAGAGTATTCACATAACTCTTACGGCTCAAAGCATCTGCTACAACATTAGCCTTCCACGGTGATAATGCAATCTCATGTCATAGTCCTTGATTAGCTCCAGCCATCTCCTCCGCTCGAGGTTTAACTCTTCTGCGTGAAAATATACTTCAAGCTCTTATGATCTGTGTAAACATCACAGCGGTTTCCGATGAGGAAATGTCTCCAGTCTTGAGTGCATGCACTACGGCTGCTAACTCCAAATCATGTGTGGCATAATTCATCTCGTGAGGTCATAGCTGTTTGGAGGTATAAGCTACAACTTTTCCCTCCTGCATGAGTACTCCTCCGAGTCCACGATGAGAAGCGTCACAATATACCGTAATCCTTGTGTATGTCCGCAAAATCAATCTTTGGGGCTGTAACCAAACGTTTCTTCAATTCACGAGGCGGCTTCACAATCCTCGGTCCAAACGTACTTGGCATCCTTCTTCAACAGCTCAGTCATGGGCTTGGCAATCTTCGAGAAATTTTCAATAAACCTCCGATAATATCCTGCGAGTCCGAGAAAACTGCGGATCTCCTTGACTGAGGTGGGCGACTGCCAATCGGTGACTGATTCAACCTTGGCGGGGTCAACTGCTATTCCTTCTCCTGAAATAACATGTCCGAGGAATCCGACTTCCTTCAGCCAAAATTCACATTTGCTGAACTTGGCATACAACTGATGTTCTCGAAGTTTCTCCAGAACTAGACGCAAATGTTCCTTATGCTCTTCCTCGCTCTTGGAGAATATCAGTATATCATCGATGAACACCACGACAAACTTGTCCAGATATTCCATAAATACCTTGTTCATCAAATTCATGAAGTATGCAGGGGCATTAGTCAATCCGAATGACATGACGGTATACACATATAAACCATACCTGGTGGTGAATGCGGTTTTGGGTATATCTTTTTCACGGATCTTCAACTGATGATACCCTGATCGAAGATCGATCTTGGAGAATACCTTGGCTCCAACTAGCTGATCAAATAGATCATTAATCATCGGCAGAGGGTACTTGTTCTTGATGGTCACATCGTTCAACGAACGATAATCCACAACCATTCTCAGGGTTCCATCCTTCTTCTCTACCAAAAGAACTGGGGCTCCCCAAGGTGACGAGCTTGGCCGAATATATCCTCTCTCCAGTAGCTCATTAATTTGGTTCTTGATCTCTTTCAAATCGTTCGGGGGCATCCGATAGGGTCTCTTGGATATTGGGGCTGTGCACGCAATAACTCAATCAGAAATTCAATGTCTCGTCGGTGGCATTCTGGTAATTCCTATGGAAACACATCGGGAAAATCTTGCACTCTGGCATTTCCTCTGAACAATTCCGTGAGGGAATGCACCTGATTCTTCATTGGGATACGTCGGATACATACTTGATCCTCTTACGCTCCGGGGTGGTGAGCGAGAATCGACTTCTTGAGCACGATCTATGTTTCCTTCAAACTTCGTCAACCAATCCATGCCTAGGATCACATCCAAGGTCTGGTTTTCCAATACTATGAGGTCTGCGGAAATTTATGGTTTCGATGTTGAGGGTTGCATGACAGCCTAAGCTCGCCATCATTTCTCCTCTGCTGAACCGGCGTGAAGAGGGCTTCTAAGGGTTCTAGTGGGCAACACGTACTTTTCCACAACTACCCTTGATATGAATGAATCGTTGCACCGAATCAAAGAGTACCAATCTGGATGTGAATTTAATAAAAACTTACCAACCACAGTGTCTGGCTGATCATAGACGTCCTCCACGTCAATGTGGTTCACCTGAGCACGAGGAAAAGGATTGGGCTTCTTCGCTGAGCTTCCATTGCCGTTTCCATTCCTCTGCTTGGCCTCCGGGCAGTCGGTGGCATAGTGCCCTGTTTTCTGGCACTTGAAACAGGTGATGTGACTCAGATCTTTCTGAGCCGGGGCAGGACGATGCTGGTTGCCATTGTCGTTTCCATTGCCATTTCCATTGCTTGACTTGTTGTCCTGGTTGCGGTTGTTCCCATTTCCTCCATGGTTATGTCCTCCATGGTTGTGATGGGTATGCCCTCCTGAGTATGGGGCATAACGGGGCTTCTGCTGAGCTCCAGAGTTGTACTTCCCCTGACCATACTTCCGCTTGCGGCTATCAATCTGCTGCTGCTTGCCTTCAAGTATGGTGGCCTTGTCTACCAGCTCCTGGTAGTTATTGAAGGTAGCCACCATTAGCTGCATACCCAGCTCGTCATTGAGTCCCTCGAGAAACTTTTCCTGCTTTGCGGCATCTGTGGCCACATCATCCGGGGCATAGCGAGCTAACTTGCTGAACTCATCCACATCTTGACCCACAAGACGGTTCCCTGGCGTAAGTTGCGGAACTCACGCTTCTTGGACTCATGGCTCCGGTGAAACATGAGCGGTGCGAAAGCTTCTTGGAACTGATCCCACGTGATGGTGGCGATGGGATAAGTGGCGGTGTAGTTCTCCCACCAAGAGGCTGCAGGTCCATCAAGTTGATGTGCGCAAAGCGCACCTTCTCGCCTCTGTGCATCCAGCGGTGGCTAACTCCTTCCGACCTTGCGGAGCCAATCGCCGGCCACAATCGGCTCGGTCTGCTAGAGAACACCGGCGGATTCAACCTTAGGAAGCGGGTCAAGTTGTCAACAGGGGTGGTGGCGGTGGATTGTTGTTGTTGTTGTTGTTGTTCAGTTACGGATGAGCATCGCATGAGGGCATTCTGCTGCTGGATCAGTGGGTGAGCTCCGCGGAAAGTTGAGACCGGGTCACGTCTCGGAGGCATCTGGTGTTTTGGAGTGGATGAGAAAATTAGAATAGAACAAGGGTCTAATGAGAAAATATCACTACCCATATGAATGCACAATCATAACCACACCAATCATTTATTCAATCCACTCAAACATGGTTCAATCTCGATTACAAATATCGAAAATAACGGCCTAACTGATCGACGGAAAAATAAAATAACATGGCGGTCGACTACATGTGTTCATCAATAATCCTTGCGTCCTCTGGTGCGGCGTCCTCCGGTGGGGCTTCCTCTGGTGCGACATCTCCTCTTGCGGCTTTCTTCAGTGGAGCTCCCTTCATAATCCTGGTCATTGCTCACGAGAGGTCCGTCATCTCCACTCGGAAAAAGGTCCTCTCCCAAGTCCATCTTTTCCTCTAATGCGGCAACATCCATCTTCAGCTTGTCGACCCTCTCCATGAAATCCGCGATTTCTTCCTCATGGTCAAGGAAGTCTGCGTGTGCCTTCTCCTCCAGTTCCAGTTCACGGAACAACAGCCTCTGTGTACCTTCGAGTTCTGGCGAGTCGGATCTCCCGTTTCTGAGGAGACACTCCAAGTCTTGGACATATGAGAGAATGGAGTCGTCCTCTCACGGATGCGGATGATATCTCCGTTCCTCGCTCTGCGAGAAATCATGGCGAGTCGATGGATCGAGCTCGACCTGTACTCTTCTCGGAGATGTCCAAGTGCACGATAAATCGCCATGTCTCTTCCGAGGATCCAATTGAAATCGGTAAACTCAAAGTCAATAGGCTCTGTATGTCCTCGAAGGTTCTCCTCGAATGTGCACCTCAATCTCATGGCGGGTATCCGTCGGAAGCGCATTGGTAGGCTTCCGGTGATTGAGGGCAGAGCAATCTTCAGCTTCTTCACGATCTGCACCAGCTTCTTGCGAAAGGCATCGTCTCATCTGGTGGCAAAACTCCGGTAGCAAAAGCGGGGTGAACTCGTGCCATCTAGAATGTTGAAAATCGGAGAGAAGTCGAGAAATGAGCAGGGAGAATTACAGAATGATAAGGACATAAAATAAATAGTCTCTTCCTATGGCTTTCCGATCCTAGGGGTTCGCCCTACGGTCAACTGGCTCGATACCATCTCTGTAGCGACCCGACCCAAAATCGGTCAAGTCTACGTATGCATACCATCCCAAGATCATCTTTGCACACGGTACATTGATGAAATAATCAAAGTTCAATCACACCTGAATTTATTACGATTCTCATATCGAGTCTTTATTACAATAGAATAAATTCGGCGAAGGCCAACTCATTAGAAATAAACTAAGTAAAGCTGCGAAGCGTAGAAGAATAGCGAGTCCATCCGACTCCATAGGGCAATCGCCAAGCGCGGATCGTAGCCTCACTCCTGATCGGAATACTCCTATGCAACATAAGACGTTGCAGCCGTGTAGGTCAGCATTTTGAATATGCCGGCAAGTCATGAAGAGAGAACAATAATAAAATTACTAACACTATATGCAATTTGGCTGTGGGGCTCTAAGTTTCATTGTTTTTGCGAAAAGCCAGTTTTTCCCTACAACAGTGGACTTGCTTGTAAATACTACAAAATTGTTGGTAATTATTGAGATGGTTCCACCAACCAAATGTCTCATTCCCAATTATTAAATAATCCCCTCAATTAATTTATTAATATCAGTGTTGAGATTTCCGAAATACTTCCAAGTTCCAGAGGCTCAAATTGTCCGTAACCGGGGACACGGCTAATCGATTAGATCTTTTCTCTGCAGAGGTTTGCACACTTTACCCGCAAGAATCGTTCCCTCCTTTTAAGTCTTCGCACTTCTGGTGTTTGAAGGCGGACGAGTAAACAGGGTCTTAGAAGAGTTCCTCGGCCACCGCCGTACCCATCCAATCCTACCGTTCTTCTACATCTCGTAGCACCGTCCGGCGAGTCACAACTAGGGTTGACCAAGCCGAGCCCATAATGGCTTGCGGCTGCAGAGTAAGCTTCGGTCAATGGGGTATACATCCGTCTCTTCGTGGCTGGGTGAAGCTTTCCGCAAGATGTCATGGCGCTTCTCCATGCATCCCGGCCAACCACTGGGTTCTCCAGGGTGCCCGTCAACCGTCCTCCACCCAGTAGTAAATTTTGAAGTCCATCTTGATCGTGAAGTCATGGGGTTGTCATCATCTTTGACTCTCACATCTCCCTTATGATTCACTCAACCAACCCGTCTCTGAGCATAGCAAAATAAACTACTTCGTCCCGGGCAATGGTAACAAGGAAATTGGGTTCATCCTACCTCATGATACTACTCAAGAACATAACTTCAAATTCACCTACTGCATGCATGGTGGGGAGGTATAATTCTAATGCAATAAAATCATAGGCATAGTAAAGAAAATTATGATCAATGGCTTGCCTTGCTGACGATTTTCGAAAGCTAGGGACTCGTGGTAGCAAGCTTCGCACTCCGGAAATTCTACCGAGGCAAACAACAATCATAATAAGCATATAGCATATGATCACTTAGCATAACAAGCATAGTAATCTGAGACACACAAAACAAACGAATCAAAACCCAAAGAAAACTCAAGAAATCCAACTCATTGTTTTCCTACATCAAGCAACAACTAAGAAATAGTTTTGCATAACAAAATTTTCTTAACAGAACCTAAGCATGGGTTTTTGCTAACTAACAGAAAAGAATTCATCATGCAACTAGGAGCAAAAAGAATCACCTTAAAAGCTATTATAAAACTCCTGTTATGCCTAAAACAATCCTAGCAAGTAAAAATAAAATAAAAGTTTTATTTATTGTAAATAAAAGTTCATGCTCTAAAGTTACAGAAACTAATCTAGAATAAACTATCACATAGGAAAAATAAAATTATTTGCTATTTGAAACAATAGGAAAACAGTAGCTAGTTAAATAAATAGGAATAACATGATTCTGATTAAAACTAATTCTTTTATTAATTCTAAAATTGCCCAAATAAATACCTACGGTTAGGTAAGGTCAAAACAAAGTTGTGACAAAAGAATCACTAAAAATAATATTCCTAACTCATTTTATAGCAGAATTACTATTCTGTCTAAATCTAAAATAAAACAATTTTAAATAATTTTAACATGACTAATTATATTTTCTGCAGAAACTACAATAAATTTTCAAACCAACAAAAAAGAATCACTTAAAAACATGAAGTAGATTAAAAGATATGAATTTTTCAAAACTGAAACTATTCTGTTAAAAACAGAAACGAAAAATAAAATTAAAAGAAAAATCGGGCGCTAATGGGCCTATCTAACGCATCGGCGTTAAATAACTAAACTACGCACGCGGAATAAACCGCTTCGGCCCGATCTAATCTAACCTAACTAAAACCAAAACTAAACCGGAAATAAACCGGCTCACTTAAATTAAACCTAACTAAAAACCGTACCCCTTCGGGGTCTAATCTAGAGCGTAGGATCTAGATCTAACGGAGGGAGCTCGGCGACTTATCATGAGGTTGGCCTTGGCGACGCAGTCGATGGCGGCTCGGGAGGCGTTGGTGCGGGGCTCCGGTGCTCGGGGACGACGGCGGAGGCCTCCGGCGGGTTCGGCGGAGCAAGGGGGGGCTCGGGGTGGAGTCGGGCGAGGTCGAGGTGGTCGGGGGTGGCCGGTGCGGCGACAATGGCGCGGCGGCGCACTCGGGTCTCCGGCGAGGGTTTGAGGCGAGAGGAGAGGGTCGGGCGAGGGGGGGCTCGGCTGGGCCGGCTCGGGCGCTGGCTGGGCAGCGCACAGTGGCTGCGCCTAGCCGGTGGTGGGCAACCATTGTTGGCTGGGCAAGTGGCTTTGGTTGGCGCTGGGTCCTTTTCTTTATTTTTTGAATTTTTAGAAAGGAGAAAATATATAAATATAAATATTTTATATAGGACATATATATATCAAAATGATCGGGAATATTCCTATAATTTGAACATTTTCCAGGCAAAATTCAAACTTTATAAAAATCATTTTTCTAAGATTCCAAATAAAACTCAAATTTGAATTCAAACTTTTGGCAATGTCTTCTTCGACATTGTTGGAGTGTCATGTTTACTCCTCTCATACTTTGTCTCAAGTATTTGTCAGGCATTAATTTGAAATAAATTTCAAGCGCCAAACTTTGAATTCAAATTCCAACAACTCCAAAACTTCGAAACTTCAAATGCCACTCAAATTCAAACAAAATGCATAGATGCTTAGTTATAATTGTAAAACATTCCAAATAGGAAATTTGGGATGTTACAAACCTACCACCTTAAGATGAATCTAGCCCTCGAGATTGGGTTGGCTAGCAAATAGGTGCGGGTGGTCTCGAAGGAGGTCTTCTTCACGCTCCCGGTGGCTTCCTCCTCGGAGTGATGACTCCACAACACCTTGCAAAACTTGATGATCTTGCTGCGGGTGACTCATTCGCAGTCTCGAGGATTCGGACGGGTTTCTCCTTATAAGTCAGATCTTTGTCGAGCTGTATGGCCTCTAGGGCACCTTTGTGTCTCTCAACGGAATATCGGCCATGTCGGCATGTCATTTCTTCGGTGAGAAACATGGAAGACATCATGAACTCCGGACAATCCTTCCGCAATTCCAACTTGTAAGCAACTTCTCCACGACGTTCGAGGATTTTGTAGGGGCCAATGAATCGGGTGCTAACTTTCCTTTGACACGAACCTCTTGATTCCACGAAGTGAGGACACACGAAGATATGCTCGGTCTCCGCTTCGTAAGTTACTTCCTTGCGTTCTTGTCGGCATAACTCTTACGCCTCGGTGAGCTATCTTGAGCCTATCTCGAATCAGCTTGACTTTCTTTTGGAATCTCGATAAGATCGCAACGAAAAGTGTTCGATCTCAACACCATCCCACAAACAATGGTGTTCGCACCTCCTTCCGTATAGAGCTTGAAGGGGCCATCTTGACTGGTGCGATAAGCTGTTGTTGTATGAGAACTCTGCGTATGGCAAATTATCATCCCAGCTAGACCCATAGTCTAGCACACAAGCTCTCAACATGTCCTCCGAATCTGGTTGACTCTCTCGGTCATCCATCATGCTGCGGATGAAAGGCTATCTTGAACTCCAGCCTTGTACCTAAAGTTTCATGCAAGCGATTCCAAAACTTTGAGGTAAATTGTGTTCCTCTATCGACACGATACTCCTCGGAACTCCATGCGGACATACGATCCTGGTCATGTATATCTTGGCTAACTTAGCACTGGTATAGGTAGTCTTCACGGAATGAAATGAGCTACCTTGGTCAATCGATCAACCACTACCCAGATGGAATCATAACTGAGCGGGTCTGGGTAATCTGTGATAAAATCCATTCCAAGTTTTCACATTTCCACTCGGGGATCGGCAAAGGTTGAAGTAACCCTGCTGGCTTCGATGTTCCGCTTTACTCGTTGGCAAACATCGCATACGCTACGTACTCGCAATATCCTTCTTCATACCTGTCCACGAAACTTTCCTTCAAATCCAGATACATCTTAGTGTTACGGGGTGAATCGAGTACGGTGAATCATGAGCCTCTGAAGAATTAGCTTCACGAGTTCGGGATCATTGGGTACATAAATCGATCCTCGAACCATATAGCTCCGTATTCATCCTTACGAAATCCTTTAGCATTTCCTTCATTCATCTTTTCTTTATCTCATCAATTTCCTTGTCCGACTTACGGGCTTCACGAATCCTTTCGCCAAAGTGGACTGAACCTCCAGAGTTGCAACATATCCTCTCGGAACTATCTCGATCGGAGATCTCGAGGTCATCGACTAATTCCTGGGTAATCCTCCGCTATAAGAGTATTCACATAACTCTTACGGCTCAAAGCATCTGCTACAACATTAGCCTTCCACGGGTGATAATGCAATCTCATGTCATAGTCCTTGATTAGCTCCAGCCATCTCCTCTGCCGAGGTTTAACTCTTCTGCGTGAAAATATACTTCAAGCTCTTATGATCGTGTAAACATCACAGCGGTTTCCGATGAGGAAATGTCTCCAGTCTTGAGTGCATGCACTACACTGCTAACTCCAAATCATGTGTGGCATAATTCATCTCGTGAGGTCATAGCTGTTTGGAGGTATAAGCTACAACTTTTCCCTCTGCATGAGTACTCCTCCGAGTCCACGATGAGAAGCGTCACAATATACTGGTAATCCTTGTGTATGTCGGCAAAATCAATCTTTGGGGCTGTAACCAAGCGTTTCTTCAATTCTGAAGCGGCTTCACAATCCTCGGTCCAAGCGTACTTGGCATCCTTCTTCAACAGCTCGGTCATGGGCTTGGCAATCTTCGAGAAATTTTCAATAAACCTCCGATAATATCCTGCGAGTCCGAGAAAGCTGCGGATCTCCTTGACTGAGGTGGGCGACTGCCAATCGGTGACTGATTCAACCTTGGCGGGGTCAACTGCTATTCCTTCTCCTGAAATAACATGTCCGAGGAATCCGACTTCCTTCAGCCAAAATTCACATTTGCTGAACTTGGCATACAAGCGATGTTCTCGAAGTTTCTCGAACTAGGCGCAAATGTTCCTTATGCTCTTCCTCGCTCTTGGAGAATATCAGTATATCATCGATGAACACCACGACAAACTTGTCCAGATATTCCATAAATACCTTGTTCATCAAATTCATGAAGTATGCAGGGGCATTAGTCAATCCGAATGACATGACGGTATACTCATATAAACCATACCTGGTGGTGAATGCGGTTTTGGGTATATCTTTTCACGGATCTTCAATCGATGATACCACGATCGAAGATCGATCTTGGAGAATACCTTGGCTCCAACTAGCTGATCAAATAGATCATTAATCATCGGCAGGAGGTACTTGTTCTTGATGGTCACATCGTTCAACGAACGATAATCCACAACCATTCTCGTGGTTCCATCCTTCTTCTCTACCAAAAGAACTGGGGCTCCCCAAGGTGCGAGCTTGGCGAATATATCCTCTCTCCAATAGCTCATTAATTTGGTTCTTGATCTCTTTCAAATCGTTCGGGGCATCCGATAGGGTCTCTTGGATATTGGGGCTGTGCTGGCAATAACTCAATCAGAAATTCAATGTCTCGTCGGTGGCATTCTGGTAATTCCTATGGAAACACATCGGAAAATCTTGCACTCTGGCATTTCCTCCTAAACAATTCCCGTGAGGGAATGCACTGATTCTTCATTGGGATACGTGCGGATACATACTTGATCCTCTTACGCTCCGGTGGTGGCGAGAATCGACTTCTTGGGCACGATCTATGTTTCCTTCAAACCGTCAACCAATCCATGCCTAGGATCACATCCAAGGTCTGGTTTTCCAATACTATGAGGTCTGCGGAAATTTATGGTTTCGATGTTGAGGGTTGCATGACAGCCTAAGCCTGCCATCATTTCTCCTCTGCGGCCCGGCGTGAAGAGGGCTTCTAAGGGTTCTAGTGGGCAACCCGTACTTTTCCACAACTACCCTTGATATGAATGAATCGTTGCACGAGAATCAAAGAGTACCAATCTGGATGTGAATTTAATAAAACTTACCAACCACGATTATGCGGCTGATCATAGGCGTCCTCCACGTCAATGTGGTTCACGAACACGAGGAAAAGGATTGGGCTTCTTCGCTGAGCTTCCATTGCCGTTTCCATTCCTCTGCTTGGCCTTCGGGCGTCGGTGGCATAGTGCCCTGTTTTCGGCACTTGAAGCAGTGATGTGACTCAGATCTTTTCGAGCAGGGCAGGGCGATGCTGGTTGCCATTGTCGTTTCCATTGCCATTTCCATTGCTTGACTTGTTGTCCTGGTTGCGGTTGTTCCCATTTCCTCCATGGTTATGTCCTCCATGGTTGTGATGGGTATGCCCTCCGAGTATGGGGCATAACGGGCTTCGCTGAGCTCGAGTTGTACTTCCGCTTCCGCTTGGCTATCAATCTCTGCTGCTTGCCTTCAAGTATGGTGGCCTTGTCTACCAGCTCCCGGTAGTTATTGAAGGTAGCCACCATTAGCTGCATACCCAGCTCGTCATTGAGTCCCTCGAGAAACTTTTCCTGCTGCGGCATCTGTGGCCACATCATCCGGGGCATAGCGAGCTAACTTGCTGAACTCATCCACGTCTTGACCCACGATGCGGTTCCCTGGCGTAAGTTGCGGAACTCACGCTTCTTGGACTCATGGCTCCGGCTGAAACATGGCGGTGCGGAAAGCTTCTTGGAACTGATCCCACGTGATGGTGGCGATGGGATAAGTGGCGGTGTAGTTCTCCCACCAAGAGGCTGCAGGTCCATCAAGTTGATGTGCGCCAAAGCGCACCTTCTCTGCCTTTGTGCATCCAACAGTGGCTAACTCCCTTCCGACCTTGCGGAGCCAATCATCGGCCACAATCGGCTCAGTGCTGCTAGAGAACACTGGCGGATTCAGCCTTAGGAAGCGGGTCAAGTTGTCAACAGGGGGTGGTGGCGGTGGATTGTTGTTGTTGTTGTTGTTGTTGTTGTTCGTTACGGATGAGCATCGCATGAGGGCATTCTCTGCTGGATCAGTTGGGTGAGCTCCGCGGAAAGTTGAGACCGGGTCACGTCTCGGAGGCATCTGGTGTTTTGGAGTGGATGAGAAAATTAGAATAGAACAAGGGTCTAATGAGAAAATATCACTACCCATATGAATGCACAATCATAACCACACCAATCATTTATTCAATCCACTCAAACATGGTTCAATCTCGATTACAAATATCGAAAATAACGGCCTAAGCGATCGACGGAAAAATAAAATAACATGGCGGTCGACTACATGTCTTCATCAATAATCCTTGCGTCCTCAGTGCGGCGTCCTCGGTGGGGCTTCCTCTAGTGCGACATCTCCTCTTGCGGCTTTCTTCAGTGGATCTCCCTTCATAATCCTGGTCATTGCTCACGAGAGGTCCGTCATCTCCACTCGGAAAAAGGTCCTCTCCCAAGTCCATCTTTTCCTCTAATGCGGCAACATCCATCTTCAGCTTGTCGACCCTCTCCATGAAATCCGCAATTTCTTCCTCATGGTCAAGGAAGTCTGCGTGTGCCTTCTCCTCCAGTTCCAGTTCATGGAACAACAGCCTCCTGTGTACCTTCGAGTTACGGTGAGTCTGGATCTCCCGTTTCCTGAGGAGACACTCCAAGTCTTGGACATATGAGAGAATGGAGTCGTCCTCTACGGTACGGATGATATCTCCGTTCCTCGCTCTGCGAGAAATCATGGCGAGGTCTGATGGATCGAGCTCGGCCCTGTACTCTTCTCGGAGATGTCCAAGTGCACGATAAATCGCCATGTCTCTTCCGAGGATCCAATTGAAATCGGTAAACTCAAAGTCAATAGGCTCTGTATGTCCTCCGAAGGTTCTCCCTGGAATGTGCACCTCAATCCTGTAGCGGGTATCCGTCGGAAGCGCATTGGTAGGCTTCCCGGTGATTGAGGGCAGAGCAATCTTCAGCTTCTTCACGATCTGCACCAGCTTCTTGCCGAAAGGCATCGTCTCATCTGGCTGGCAAAACTCCGTAGCAAAGCGGGGTGAACTCGTGCCATCTAGAATGTTGAAAATCGGAGAGAAGTCGAGAAATGAGCAGGGAGAATTACAGAATGATAAGGACATAAAATAAATAGTCTCTTCCTATGGCTTTCCGATCCTAGGGGTTCGTCCCACGGTCAACTTGCTCGATACCATCTCAGAGCGACCCGACCCAAAATCGGTCAAGTCTACGTATGCATACCATCCCAAGATCATCTTGGCACACGGTACATTGATGAAATAATCAAAGTTCAATCACACCTGAATTTATTACGATTCTCATATCGAGTCTTTATTACAATAGAATAAATTGGCGAAGGCCAACTCATGAGAAATAAACTAAGTAAAGCTGCGAAGCGTAGAAGAATAGCGAGTCCATCCGACTCCATAGGGCAATCGCCAAGCGCGGATCGTAGCCTCACTCCTGATCGGAATACTCCTATGCAACATAAGACGTTGCAGCCGTGTAGGTCAGCATTTTGAATATGCCGGCAAGTCATGAAGAGAGAACAATAATAAAATTACTAACACTATATGCAATTTGGCTGTGGGGCTCTAAGTTTCATTGTTTTTGCGAAAAGCCAGTTTTTCCCTACAACAGTGGACTTGCTTGTAAATACTACAAAATTGTTGGTAATTATTGAGATGGTTCCACCAACCAAATGTCTCATTCCCAATTATTAAATAATCCCTCAATTAATTTATTAATATCGGTGTTGAGATTTCGAAATACTTCCAAGTTCGAGGCTCAAATTGTCCGTAATCGGGACACGGCTAATCGATTAGATCTTTTCTCTGCAGAGGTTTATGCACTTTACCCGCAAGAATCGTTCCTCCTTTTAAGTCTTCGCACTTCGTGGTGTTTGAAGACGGGATGAAGAAACAGGGTCTTAGAAGAGTTCCTCCGCCCTTGCGGTACCCATCCAATCCTACCGTTCTTCTACATCTCGTAGCACCGTCCGCCCGAGTCACAACTAGGGTTGGCTTGCGGCTGCACAGGTAAGCTTCCGGTCAATGGGGTATACATCCGTCTCTTCGTGGCTGGGTGAAGCTTTCCGCAAGATGTCATGGCGCTTCTCCATGCATCCCGGCCAACCACTGGGTTCTCCAGGGTGCCCGTCAACCGTCCTCCACCCAGTAGTAAATTTTGAAGTCCATCTTGATCGTGAAGTCATGGGGTTGTCATCATCTTTGACTCTCACATCTCCCTTATGATTCACTCAACCAACCCCGTCTACGAGCATAGCAAAAATAAACTACTTCGTCCCGGGCAATGGTAACAAGGGAAATTGGGTTCATCCTACCTCATGATACTACTCAAGAACATAACTTCAAATTCACCTACTGCATGCATGGTGGGGAGGTATAATTCTAATGCAATAAAATCATAGGCATAGTAAAGAAAATTATGATCAATGGCTTGCCTTCTTGGCGATTTTGAAAGCTAGGGACTCGTGGTAGCAAGCTTAGCACTCGGAAATTCTACCGAGGCAAACAACAATCATAATAAGCATATAGCATATGATCACTTAGCATAACAGCATAATGTCTGAGACACACAAAACAAGCGAATCAAAACCCAAGAAAAACTGAAGAAATCCAACTCATTGTTTTCCTACATCAAGCAACAACTAAGAAATAGTTTTGCATAACAAAATTTTTCTTAACAGAACCTAAGCATGGGTTTTGCTAACTAACAGAAAAGAATTCATCATGCAACTAGGAGCAAAAAGAATCACCTTAAAAGCTATTATAAAACTCCTGTTATGCCTAAAACAATCCTAGCAAGTAAAAATAAAATAAAAGTTTTATTTATTGTAAATAAAAGTTCATGCTCTAAAGTTACAGAAACTAATCTAGAATAAACTATCACATAGGAAAAATAAAATTATTTGCTATTTGAAACAATAGGAAAACAGTAGCTAGTTAAATAAATAGGAATAACATGATTCTGATTAAAACTAATTCTTTTATTAATTCTAAAATTGCCCAAATAAATACCTACGGTTAGGTAAGGTCAAAACAAAGTTGTGACAAAAAGAATCACTAAAAATAATATTCCTAACTCATTTTATAGCAGAATTACTATTCTGTCTAAATCTAAAATAAAACAATTTTAAATAATTTTAACATGACTAATTATATTTTCTACAGAAACTACAATAAATTTTCAAACCAACAAAAAAGAATCACTTAAAAATATGAAGTAGATTAAAAGATATAAATTTTCAAAACTGAAACTATTCTGTTAAAAACAGAAACGAAAAATAAAATTAAAAAGAAAAATCGGCGCTAATGGGCCTATCTAACGCATCGGCGTTAAATAACTAAACTACGCACGCGGAATAAACCACTTCGGCCCGGTCTAATCTAACCTAACTAAAACCAAAACTAAACCGGAAATAAACCGGCTCACTCAAATTAAACCTAACTAAAACCCGTACCCCTTGAGGTCTAATCTAGAGCGTGGATCTAGATCTAGCAGCGTGGGAGCTCCGCGACTTATCATGAGGTTGGCGCCCGCGACAGTCGATGGCGGCTCGAGGCGGCGTTAGTGCGGGGGCTCGGTGCTCGGGGACGACGGCGGAGGCCTCCGTGGGTTCGGTGAGCAAGGGGGGCTCGGGGTGGAGTCAGGCGAGGTCGAGGTGGTCGGGGTGGCGGTCTTGGCGACAATGGCGGGGCGCACTCGGGTCTCCAAGAGAGGTTCTGGCGAGAGGAGAGGGTCAGGCGAGGGGGCTCGGCTGGGCCGGCTCGGCGCTGGTGGGCCGTGCACAGTGGTGCGCTGCGCTGGCGATGGTGGGCAGTGCTTTGGTAGCGCTGGGTCCTTTCTTTATTTTTTTGTATTTTTAGAAAGGAGAAAATATATAAATATAAATATTTTATATAGGACATATATATATCAAAATGATCAGGGAATATTCCTATAATTTGAACATTTTTCCAGGGCAAAATTCAAACTTTATAAAAATCATTTTCTAAGATTCCAAATAAAACTCAAATTTGAATTCAAACTTTTGGCAATGTCTTCTTGACATTGTTGGAGTGTCATGTTTACTCCTCTCATACTTTGTCTCAAGTATTTGTCGGGCATTAATTTGAAATAAATTTTAAGCGCCAAACTTTGAATTCAAATTCCAACAACTCCAAAAACTTCAAACTTCAAATGCCACTCAAATTCAAACAAAATGCATAGATGCTTAGTTATAATTGTAAAACATTCCAAATAGGAAATTTGGGATGTTACACGTTCGTCATCCCTTGCATATTATAGTTCACCACGAAGTTCAAGTAACTTGGTGATAGTGACTAGAGAACTCATCAATCACTATCTTATCGGAAGATTAACTCCCACTTGATTCAAGTGATTGTAGTACTTAGACATTACGAGCACATGCTCACTAGATGAGCAATTCTCCTCCATCTTGTAGGCAGAAATCTTGTCGGTGGTCTCATACCTCTTGACACGGGCATGAGTATGAAATACCAATTTCAACTCTTGGAACATCTTATATGCTCCGTGGTGTTCAAAACATTTTGAAGTCTCGGTTCTAAGCCGTAAAGCATGGTGCACTAAACTATCAAGTAGTCATCATACCGAGCTTTTGTCAAAACATTCATAACGTCGCATCTGCTCCTGCAATAGGTCATCACCTAGCGGTGCATCAAGGACATAATTCTTCTATGCAGTAATGAGGATAATCCTTAGATCACAGATCCAATCCGCATCATTGCTACTAACATCTTTCAACTTAGTTTTCTCAAGGAACATATCAAAAATAAAACAGGGGAGCTAAACGCGAGCTATTGATCTACAACATAGATATGCAAATACTATCAGGACTAAGTTCATGATAAATTAAAGTTCAATTAATCATATTACTTAAGAACTCCCACTTAGATAGACATCCCTCTAATCATCTAAGTGATCACATGATCCAAATCAACTAAACCATGTCCGATCATCACATGAGATAGAGTAGTTTTCAATGGTGAACATCACTATGTTGATCATATCTACTATATGAATCACGCTCGACCTTTCGGTCTCCAGTGTTTCGAGGCCATATCTGCATATGCTAGGCTCGTCAAGTTTAACCTGAGTATTCCGCGTGTGCAAAATTGTCTTGCACCCGTTGTATTTGAACGTAGAGCTTATCACACCCGATCATCACGTGGTGTCTCGGCACGAAGAACTTTCGCAACGGTGCATACTCAGGGAGAACACTTATACCTTGAAATTTAGGGAGAGATCATCTTATAATGCTACCATCGATCTAAGCAAAATAAGATGCATAAAAGATAAACATCACATGCAATCAATGTAAGTGATATGATATGGCCATCATCATCTTGTGCTTGTGATCTCCATCTCCGAAGCACCGTCATGATCACCATCTTCACCGGCGCGAAACCTTGATCTCCATCGTAGCATCGTTGACATCTCGCCAACTATTGCTTTACCGACTATCGCTACCGCTTAGTGATAAAGTAAAGCAATTACAGGGCGATTGCATTGCATACAATAAAGCGACAACCATATGGCTCCTGTCAGCTGCCGATAACTCGGTTACAAAACATGTCATCTCATACAATAAAATATAGCATCATGCCTTGACCATATGAAACCATATCACATCACAACATGCCCTGCAAAAACAAGTTAGACGTCCTCTATTTTGTTGTTGCAAGTTTACGTGGCTGCTACGGACTGAGCAAGAACAATTCTTACCTACGAATCAAAACCACAACGATAGTTCGTCAAGTTAGTGTTGTTTTAACCATCTCAAGGACCGGGCGTAGACACACTCGGTTCAACTAAAGTTGGAGAAACTGACACCAGCCAGCCACCTATGTGCAAAGCACGTCGGTAGAACCAGTCTCGCGTAAGCGTACGCGTAATGTCGGTCCGGGCCGCTTCATCCAACAATACCGCCGAACCAAAGTATGACATGTTGGTAAGCAGTATGACTTGTATCGCCCACAACTCATTTGTGTTCTACTCGTGCATATAACATCTACGCATAAAACCAAGCTCGGATGCCACTGTTGGGGAACGTAGTAATTTCAAAAATTCCTACGCACACACAGTATCATGGTGATGCATAGCAATGAGAGGGGAGAGTGTTGTCCACGTACCCTCGTAGACCGAAAGAGGAAGCGTTAGCACAACACGGTTGATGTAGTCGTACTTCTTCACGATCCGACCGATCCAAGTATCGAATGTACGGCACCTCCGAGTTCAGCACACGTTCAGCTCGATGACGTCCCACGAACTCCGATCCAGCAGAGCTTTGCGGAAGAGTTCCGTCAGCACGACAGCGTAATGACGGTGTTGATGATGCTACCAACGCAGGGCTTCACCTAAGCACCGCTACAATATGATCGAGGTGGAATATGGTGGAGGGGGGCACCGCACACGGCTAAAAGATCAAGAGATCAATTGTTGTGTCTAGAGGTGCCCCCCTGCCCCCGTATATAAAGGAGGGAGGAAGAGGCCGGCCCTAGAGGGCTCGCACCAAGTGTGGGGAGTCCTACTAGGACTCCCAAGTCCTAGTAGGATTCCCCTTTCCTTTCCGGAGTAGGAGAGAAGGAAAGAGGGGGAGAGGGAGAAGGAAAAGGGGGCTGCACCCCTTGTCCAATTCGGACCAGAGGGGGGCGCGCGCCTCCTTCCTTTTGGCCTCTCTCCTCTATTCCTGTATGGCCCAATAAGGCCCAATACTTCTCCCGGCGAATTCCCGTAACTCGCGGTACTCCAAAAATACCTGAATCACTTGGAACCTTTCCGATGTCTGAATATAGTCGTCCAATATATCGATCTTTATGTCTCGACCATTTCGAGACTCTTTGTCATGTCCCCGATCTCATCAGGGACTCAGAACTACCCGGTACATCAAATCACATAAACTCATAATACAATTGTCACGAAACTTTAAGCGTGCAGACCCTACGGGTTCGAGAACTATGTAGACATGACCGAGACACATTTTCGCCAATAACCAATAGTGGAACCTGGATGCTCATATTGGCTCCTACATATTCTACAAAGATCTTTATCGGTCAAGCCGCATAACAACATCGTTGTTCCCTTTGTCATCGGTATGTTACTTGCCCGAGATTCGATCGTCGGTATCTCAATACCTAGTTCAATCTAGATTCTTGGCAAGTCTCTTTACTCGTTCCGTAATACATCATCCGTAACTAATTCATTAGTTACAATGCTTGCAAGGCTTATAGTGATGTGCATTACCGAGTGGGCCCAGAGATACCTCTCCGACAATCGGAGTGACAAAAGTAGTTCATGCACTCGAATCTAGTACTACTTGGGTCAAACAAGGAAGAAAGGGGGTGGGGGTGGGGGGAGATCTGTTACATGAATCTAGGACTTGGTCGAAAGAGGAAATAATGGGGGCGAAAAGTAGTAGAGACTGGCTATCCAACTGGTCTCTTGGTCTAATAGGGAAATAAAGGGAAACACAGTACAAACTCAATATAAACCCAATCTACTAGTTAAAAAAAGAAAGAAAGTGGGGACTGGGGGACAAGTCAACAGAGTAAGTCCATCACTAGATTTGCTAGCCTCACATAGTATAAGGTGGCTATACCGAACAAAAATGGGACCAACCCAGATATCTTGTTATGATGTTTGTTGCCCCGAGCCACTCTTATGTAATGCCTTTGGTAAAATGTAGCAATCGCCTTTGTTAAAAGTAAGGACACGTTAAACCAATGTTGTTTTCAATGTAATGCCTCCAGTAATATGAATCAATGGCACTTTTTTCATGTCCTGCGAAATTTCCCATTAAGATAAGTTGCTTCATTCCGTTAGAAATGCAAGCGTCTGGTCCGCCTACTCTCCGTGCCCAAATACCGACTCTATAGCAGCTGGTAATGTAATGTTGCTGGTAAAATGAAGAAATGGCACCATTAAAGTAATTTAGTATTTAAAGGTTGTCATATTTAATCCTAATTCCCACACTAATATCTAGCAATGCTGCAACTTTAGAAATTACTCTTGTCCTTGTAGGATTTACATTCAGATAAGGAACATGCTTCTTTTCATTTGATGTATGTTTCATCACTTGTTTGTCACCCTCCTTTCCACCTTTTTGTGCAAGCAGAGACATACATTTCACGGTTGATCTTAGTTGAACTGCACAAATGATATCAAATTATAGTTGAACATTCCAGAGCTTCACAACCAACCTTGATGGTGCTCAATTTTGTTGCAACTAATGAAGAAGCTCTATGGGTTTAGTTTTCGATGGAAATAGAACCGGGCTGGAGCCCTTTTCTTAAAACAAAAATGAAGAAAACAATCGGGTGAAGTCCCAACAACACCATCGGCAGGTTGAGTGTAGACCGTAACCCTATACCGTACTCTTACACGTCGGAAGAAAATTATCTGCAACATGAGACGTTGCATCCGTATAGGTCAGTACATTGAATGTACCGGCAAGATCACTGTAAGAAAAATAGATGATAAACTATACTATATGCAATATGGCTTTGTGGCACTGTATCTGAGTTTTGTTTGCGTAAAAGCTGGTTCTATTTTTCCTACATCAAAGTAATATCAGGAGTCTGTACTACGGAGTTTTCTATCATGACATGATTCCGCCAACCTATGTCTCATAGCCCAAAATCATCATAAGTTGCCCACAATTATGTTATCAGTCCGATGTTGAGAGTTCCGATATAGATCCAAGTCGGCGATGGAACGAAGCAATGAAGCTCGGTGCTCCGGATGCTCCGGAGAAGACGTCGAGGTTGGGATGGCTTCTATTGATGGAGAGGGAGTGCAAAACCAAGTCAAAGAGAGTCTAGGGATAGTGAGATGTCGAAACCCAAAAGGAGATGATCGTGATCTCTCACCGGCGTCGGAAACTTGCGATGAACTGCAGCGTCTGCGTCCAGATTGGAACGATGATAGCGGACGATATGGTTGGTTTTGGCAAGGGGTTTTGAAGGGAATCGGTCGAGGAAGGTCGTGGTTATTTATAGGACATATTTCTTGGGCCTGGGGTTTGCTTGGGAGAGGTTTTCCATGAAGATCGGACGCGGAGCGGCGCCGATGTGTGTATGCATATGTTTCTCTGTTTCTGTTCGTGGGAAAGAAGAAAGAAGAGGTGGGGCCATGTGCAGTGTGTGGCGAGAGATCGGGCGTGGGCGGGGAGACAATGGATGACGAAGGAATCGATCGAGCGGACGATGGGCGCTGCGTTTTTGGAACGTGGGCCTTTGGGGTGCTGCTGCCTTGGGCGTGGGGGCGGTGGCTAGCCTCGCTGGCGGCCGTGGCATGCTGGGCTGGGCCACTGGCTGGCTGGCCTGGCAGGTCTGTTTTTTAAACGTATTTTCTTTTTCTTGAAACATTGAAGAATACAAAAACACAACTCAAAAGTACATTTTATATAGGCATATTATATACCAAAATCTTCAAAAAAAATCTACAACATATTTTTCAGAGACAAATAAAATCCATAAAATTTCAAGTAATGCAAACAGTGATAATGGTTCATTTAAAACCAAATAAAAATATTTTAAAATCCAAAATGATTTCATATTCATTTTCTCCATTTTTCTATTGTAGGAATCATTTTACCCTATTTTTGGAGAAAATAATTTCAATAAAACCAAATAACTCCAATTTGAAAGTGGGTTTCAAGATAATTTCAACCGGCCTTTCAATTTGATTCTTTTATACTTCAACTCATATTTCATATAATTTGAAGAAGTCATTTTATCTTCTCTCATGAAAATCATTGAGTTGCATAAAGTTTCTGAATTTGAAATATATCGAAATGGAATTCAAATCTTTTCAAAACCCTTTTCATTTATTTAAATGGAAGAGTCATATCATCTTCACTCTAGGGTTTTGTGATGAAATGAATTTGAATTCATGGAGATCATAAATGCAAAGAGAAATCTTTGGGAAAGTCATTACATTCCCTCTCATTCAATTTTTAAAAAGTTTCAGATTGCACTCAATTTCACTCAATCATTCGCACAATAATCAAACAAACAATCAAAAGTAATTATGTAATATAACATTCCAAAATTTAGAATTTTTGGATGTTACACACTATTAATTTGAGGCAATGTTTTGGCACCGCTAATGCCACTGATTTTTTTATATATTGAAAGAGGGGGTTTCCTCCGATTTCATTGAAGAAACCCTACCATAGAGAACCATTATCCGACAACATCTCGATGTAAACGGGCAGTCATGCAACTATTACTAGACCGGACTGAGTACTAGTAGGAGACAAGTTCGCCACATAAGCTAGGCAGGTAGGGGGACGCGGCACCAGCTCAACCAAGTTTGGATTACAACCCAAATGCCACCACAGAAACATCAGGGGGAAGATAGAGCCAGCTTCATCATCCCAGTCTAAGCACCCCCGGCCTCCATCCTTGCGATGCACGGTACACCTCGTTTGCCACCTGCTCGACCCTAGTGCCACTGATAAAATGAAGTAATAATACAGTTAAAATAGAGCGAGTGTCCTCTCTATCATTTCATTTCCAATGTAGAACAAGAAAGTGCTTCTCTTTGTTAGTATATGTTTCATCAACTAGTCCCATTGTTAATGTTTAAGCGTTTTTGCCGGGGTGCTTAATTTTAGTTGATCTACACAAAAATAGAGATTGGAATGTATCAAGGCCCCTCATTGTACTACCGTTGTACAATCGATGTTAAATCCACCGCGAAGGTGTATCGGGGAGACTTGGGTCGATTTCAAGATGAGGCGCATCAGATGAGGCATCGCAGGCCCATCTCGCCCTCAGACATGGCATACTATGATACTATCGCAATATTTTCTTCTATTTATTAGTGTATGTTTCATCAACTAGTGCCACTATAATGTAATCACACGTTTTCATTATACGTGCAAACAGGGTTATTCAGCTACATTTTGGTGGAACGCACAAATGTACAGATGGAACCGCATATGTGCAGAGTGCGAGGTGCCAAGTAAAAATTACCGACACCAACCTTGATCCATCTATGCATTGGCATCCACCACCACCAGTGGGATGTGTGGCGCTCACTGTGGACGGATCTTTCTCGGCAGCAGATCCTCTAACCAAATACTAGTAGCTTAGACTTCAAAAAATACTAGTAGCTTATATTGGTAGTTTTCTAGGGTGTACTAAGCATGGAAGCAACTTAGCTGGTTAATGTCCTCGGTGTCGATGTGCGGCCTGAGCTTATGATGGGAGGAGGTCCCAGCACCCAAGCCGGTCCCGAGGTGGTGGAGGGAAGAGCTTGACACTCCGAAGTGGCGACATAGCACGGCTAATGTGGCGAGGTGGAACGAACCCCCATTCCGACTGAGGCAACGGAGCAGGCTGTTAGTATGACGCTGAAGTCCCCGGTGTGGGTTAACGAAGTGATGATGAAGCCCGGTCTAGCTGAGGTGACGTGGTACGTCGGTACGCCGAGGTGACAGCGCTGCCCAACCCGGATCATTTACCTGTGCACAGAAAATAGTGCAAGCCGGAGATATTAGTAATAATAATACATTTAAAAAAATCATGGCATAATTAATAATCTATGCAAAGTGAGTAATAAAAGAAATATGGCCCGTGTGCTGAACACTCGATGAGGTAGAGCTCTCTCAACAAAGCCGAAGTACCCGAGGTAACCGAACATGTCGGTATGTCAATCCGACCAACAAGATGATCACGCGAGCCGATTTATGCCGATTGGGTCGATGACGTGAGCTTGCCGAAGTGACCGCGTGACGCAGTCAAAGTCGATTACCTACACATGTAAAATAGTGCAGTCCAAAAAATAATATAAATATATAAAAAATCATCGCATAATTAATTTACGCAAAATAAATTTTTAAGAGATGTGGCCTGGCGTCGAAGCCAATGTCGATGCGGGGCGTCGGCGTGACAAAGCCTGAATTCGCAGGGCGGTCCAAGTCCCCGATGGGACATTCGCTGAACTGTAGATGGGAAACTGACCGAACCATCACGCAACCATCGTTAGTGCGGGCATCGTTTGACAGACATATGTATAGATGATGGAACAGACTAGAGTAATAATTCCTCGGGAAAATAAACCCAAGCAAGCAAAAATTACTAGGATTAATAGCACCTGGTTTATTTGTTGTAGCAATCCAAGAGACACATGTGGATGTTCGCGACTTGCTTCATTAGCGGACAGAGCTGAGCTAGCGATAGTAGTAGCACGTGATAAATGCACGAGAGAGAGAGAGAGAGAGAGAGAGAGAGAGAGAGAGAGAGAGAGAGAGAGAGATGATTAACAAAAAGCATATACTGTCTTAATTAAATAACAAGGAAAAGAGACGGCGATTGGATCTCCCCTGTATGATGCCAGCGACCGACGAGATAGCAAACTTCTTGGTCCTCGTGCGATGGTGCAAAGTATTGAATTAAAAAAGGGGAAGAATCAAATCTCCCTGTGGTGTGCTGCCATCGAGCCAAGCTTTGATCGGTGCACTGCTTCGCACTATCTCTTCAGCTAGATCGTGCGTGGGCCAGATTGAGTCCAGATCCGATGTATCGCCAAGCAGCGGACATGTACTTAGGCCGTGTTGTGATCTGTATACATACAACAAGACAAATCTAACAGAAAACATGATGGCACAAATAATTTGTATTGTATGTAATTATTCGGAAGAATAGCACCTGATGTCCTGTGAGGCAATCAGCAGATGATGTAGTAATCAACATCAAATCCGAATCAAACAAGGCGGCGGATGTCTGCATCTCACGCAAGTGTTAGCAAATACTAGTATGATACTACTTTTAGTGCAAGGGTCAAACCAATCTAGTACGTCAAAAAGTGCACGGAAGACAAACGCCAAGACAAAAGCATAGGCTTCCTCCAGGCTTTGATTAAATAAACAAATGGGAGAGGAAGGATTAAATCTCACCGCGAGTTGCCGTATGGCTGAATTCTTGTCAGCCCTGGCATGCTAGTGCACAGTGATCTCTGGGCTAGAATGCCGCGGTTGGATCGCCACATATTTTTTATTGCGCTAACCTAGATCGAGGACGCAAACTCCGGGATCTTGTTTGCATCTTGGCACTTCTCGGATCAAAGTACCTTGGGTGGCGGACACGGTGTCGCTGCTGAAATTTTCTATTTTCGATCTGCCAAAACAAATAAAATGCGATGGCCTGTACAAAACAAGTAAGAACTAGTTCCATGAAAAGATTCTCTTTGATCTCTCACGAGGTAGTATTTTGGATTGCTAGAATACAACCACTTCCAAGACACTATTGTAAAACTAGTAGTCAATTGGATTAGTATACTAGTACTCAATTACGTGAAGCAATAAGATTTTAAGTCTATGCACTTCTTAGCAAAAGGTAGTAGAGGACTGGCAGCCGAGCAGGAGATGAATTAAATGAGGAAGGGAAACAAATCTCCCTGGTGCGTGCGTTCCATCAGGCTGATTTGATCGGCCGATGTGCATAGTTGCCGCGCGTGAGCACTACTAGTCTAGGGTGGCTCCTTGGCTAGGGCGCCGCTTGATGGATTTTTCCATTTCCTCTGTGCCCGTTTCTCCAATACCTCCACGGCGCGCCGACGTTGCAACAGCGGAGATCAGATTTGTCGTATTATCAGACACCAGATACTTTTGTATGATCTTGATTTGACTGAAAATCCCATCGATCCACGACGATCACCCCAGCAGGCTCTCAATGAAAGAACCAATGTCTGTGTCAAATCCGGCATATCTCGTAGTAGGGGTCCTAAGCTAGGCGTCTTGGACCTATAGTAACATGGACACGGATTTTACCCAGATTGGGCTCTCTCAAGAGATAATACCCTACGCCCCGCTTTTGATTGTATTCATATGGGGTGTAGTATGAGTACATGTATCTACCGCGAGATTGTTCTAATTAATATTAGATTATCTATTGACTAGCCTAGCCTCGGTTTATATAATGCACTAGAGGCCTAGGGTTTGGACGATCTTTGTCTTGGGCGCCAAGTCTTGTGGAATATTCCTTGTATGCGGCATGGCTGAATCGCCCAATAGTGAACCGCCATGGGGGTCCTCGGTCCGACCCACTGGTCGGGAGACGATGTGGTGAGTACCCCTTAGTCGAGGACACCGTTTGTCAGGACCCCGATTCCAAGTCACATCGACCTAGCTGGTAACACCTCATATCACTTTGCGGCCTCACGCACGGTATTCCCACGGGTGTCGCCTTACCATGGCCCGGGACCGTTTGCGTCTTTTGGCTCACGTATATGATAGTGTCGCTAGCATCCACATGACAAGAACCCGGGCCGACATGGCTAGTCGTGAACCCAAAGCGGCACTAACCTATGGGGACAGGCATACATGAAACACTTCGAGCATGTCGGTCATCAACGATGAACTCGGGCTGTAGCACTGGCTAACAGGACTCCGTATCCCGGGCTGTAGCAGGCTAGGCAGACTCGAATATCACCGCGTGACATTTCGAAGGGACAGATATAGGAACGAAATGAATCACATGCCGGCCAGTCAAGTGTCCAAGCAGTAGTGTGGGCTAGCAGGACTCCGTGAACCGGCTGTAGCGGACTACTATCGCCGAAGCACGAGACTACATTTCCCCATAAGAGAGGCTGCCAAGGATAAACAACTAGTTTGTCGGATCCCACTCATACCAAGCATTTCAATCATACACATAATATGCCCGATATGAGTAAATACAACAAGGCATCACAACAAAACTCTACAACTCAAGTACTTTATTTAAGAGGCCCAGGAGCCATACATAACATAGTCATACAGGTAGGGGTCACATGACCCAACACTCAAGTCATACAATCATACAAGCACATGCGGAAGCAAACTAGTCTGAGTACAGACTCTAGAAAGAAAGAAAGCTTGTTGGAGCCTTTCTATCTACAATGGCCCTTCACAAGTCTTAGATCGCCACCTGGGTGGCTAGCTTACTCGTCGAAGTCAACATCTACATAGAATCCGTCGGAGGGGGTAGTATAGTCCTCTAAAAATATTGATAAAGCAAACATGAGTACAAAAGTACTCAGCAAGTCTTACCACGTAATCCTATCATACATGCACATTCTCAAGGAAGGAGGTGGAGTTATTTTCAGCAAGCCAGCTTTGACTCTTGGCTAAGCTATCCCACGTGACACACTTTGTAAAGCATTTTGTCGCATACCAGTCCACTAATCACCATCACAATACTCCACCGTGGATCCTCTCTCGTCATCCCCGAGAGGGCCATCCACGATACTCACACTTATCTTGAGGCTTTTAGTAGTATCCATTTACTTGTCTATGAACTGATATAGGTAACCCGAAGTCCTTCTCCGTGGACACGGCTATTCAATAGATCCTATTTAACCTGCAGGGTGTACTTCTTCACACACGCTCACCACTTATAAATCGTTTACACGACATGTACTGCAACCTTCAAGCGGAAGCCCAACGTGGGTGTCGGCCACGGCCTACCTAAATACTCAAGTCCCTAGTCCAGGTTTATCGCCTATTCGGTTCCATCCGCAGGAGTCCGCCGAGGTTTCCCATACAGCCCCGAACGATGTGTGCAGGGTTCCCGAGATACCAAACGGCACTTTCGGTACATCAACACAGTGCCTACCGCAACACAACCCACCCCTAAGGTCAGCGCTATGCGGCCCCAAAGATGCTACAAACACGAAACTACTTGCAACTCCCGGACTATGAACAGGGTGGTTAAGAAGCCGAGAGGGTCCATTGGTTTGGGCCCAATGCGTGGTAGTAGCTAGTTCATGGATCACAAACACAGATCTCAGTTCTTAAGTTCGGCTTCAATGAAACAACGCACCATGTACTCCTACATGGCCTCTCATCGATACCTTTACCAAATCGTGTTCAACACTTTTACTCTCGAACCAACACAACCTTTCACTCCAGTTCATCATCCCGATGAGCCGGACACGACACAACTCTAAGCATAGCAAGCATAGCATGGTAGGAATCACAAACATGGCTCAATCAACTCCTACACATACTAGTGGGTTTCATCTAGTTATTGTGGCAATGACAGGTCATGCAAAGGAAGTGGGTTCAACTACCGCAGCACACAACAGTTGAATCGCGTTGTCTTAATGCAAGAAACGAGAGAAGCGAGAACATGGGTTTGTATCGAATGATCAATGAATTGCTTGCCGATGGAACTGGGGTAGAGGACTGCCCTTGGATGGGTAGTCGAGGTTATCTTGAGGCAGAACCTATCATGAAAGCACACGAAATAAACACACAAGACAATATGCAACAATATGATGCATGCTATGACATGGCAATATGGATGTGTGTTGGTCTAATGCAAGTTGAAAGAATAGGATGAACTCATTTGAATCAAGGATTCAAATGATAGCTCATGAGTTAGTCCTATTGGTGCAATATCTTATTCTGGTTATTCAGCATAGTTAACTTGTTTTAACATGCATGAAACCTGTACCAATGGATAGAGTGTATTTTCTGATAATTTTTCATATATAAATATTTGCATTTGGAGTTATAGATAAAAAGTTATAAGCATTTGAAATTTGATTTATATTCTGAATTTACTATATAAAATAAATCCAGAATTTGAATTAATCGTCGAGATGTGGTCAGCGTGACGTCGGGGTCAACGGGTCATCCAGTCAAGCTGACCAGTGGGACCCGCATGTCGTGGTTAGTTTAACTAATTAACTTAATTAGAACTAATCCTAATTAGTTAACCGGGGTCCACCGTCATTGACTCGGTAGCGATCACAGGCCCCTGATCGGTGGTCGTGGTCAACTTCATGGCGTCTAGCGCGCTTGAGGCCAAGGCAAGCGCGAGCGAAGTGCTTTTGCACTTTCCGGGCACCGAATGGGCGCGGGAGCATCTACGTGGAGCTGGAGATGAGCCGCTGCTATTGGTGGGGTTAGCTTGGGTCGGGTGGCGGAGTTGGCGCCGGCGACGAGTTAGGGCGGCCGCCGGGTTCGCCAACGACGGGTTTGGGGTTAGAGGGTTCGGGCGGTGCGGGAAGTGCAAGGTTAGACCCGTTGGGGTGTGGTGAGGCGATGGACGCGGTGGCGTGGCCGTTGGGTGGCCGAGCCTCGTCGGGCGACGAGCTCCGTGGCGGTGGTTGGGTGAACGTGGTTGGGTCGATGTGGTGCGAGGAAGAGAATGGAGGGATGGGGAGGTAGCCAGGCTCACGGTGATCTCGTGAGGGAGCCTCGTCGGGTCGGGATGGTCTGATCGGCGGCGGGCGATGGGGATCTCCGGCGGTGGCGGAGTCGGGCGAGGTCGGCGCAGAGCTTGGGCGAGCAAGAGCTCGGGGCTTGGCTTGTTCGACGGTCGTCGACAAGCGACAGACAAGGTCTCATGGCGCTGGGACGGCGGTGGCTACTGATTCTGACGGAGGAGCGGCGGCAGTGGCGTCGGCCATGGCGAGGAGAGCGAGAGAGAGGAGGAAGGGGCGATCGGGCGTGTCCGGGGGTCGGGCGACGCGTGGAGGCCGTCAGGCGGGCGGCGCGAGGGGTGAAGCAGGCGGCGGCCAGCTGCGTGGCGCGCCTGCGCTCGCCGGGCGGGCACCAGGCTGCTCGTCTGGCCGAGCCAAGCAGCCATTGGCGCGGCTGCTTTGGGCTGGGCAGCAGTGGGCTGCACAGAGCGGCATGTAAGTTTTTCCCTTTTTTAGTCTTTTCTAATTTTCCTGCAACTTTGTGGGGTTTTTAAAAATACCAAATCTATTTTAAAAATCACCAAAATGCTCCTGGTCACTTGTTGGAATATTCCCAACATGAAACATTTTGGTTTGAAATTTTTTGAACATTTAAAATATTTTTCATAATTTGAAATGCTCATTTCAAAAACTTGTGGATTAATTCTAGAACCCTTAGATGACCTAGAAAATGGTACACCTCCTTTGACATGGGTTCTGAACCCAAACAAAGAGGATGAGCATTTTGAAGGGCATTTCGGATTCATTGAAATAAATTTTAGTAAACCCTAGTTCTTTTAAGGGGGGGTGTTCGGGGTTTCTGCCTTCCCATTTCAAATTCAAATGAAATTTAAACATGATGCACACCCTAATGCATGGTCTATCCGGGATGTGACAACTCACCCCACTCAAAAGAATCTCGTCCCGAGATTTAGGATCTGTTCGCGAAAAGGTGGGATACTCGAGTCGAAGGCGATCCTCCCTTTCCCAAGTAGCTTCTTGCTCGGAATGGTTTGACCATTGAACCTTTAGAAACTTGATATTCCGGCGTCGAGTGGTGCGCTCGGCTTGATCGAGGATCTGGACGGGATATTCTCGATAGGTGAGGTTATCTTGGAGATCAAGCGTTTGTGGTCCACTCCACGGATAGGATCCGAGAAGCAACGCTGAGTTGGGAAGCGTGGAAGACATCATGGACTCTGAAAGATGCGGAGGTAGTTCCAATTGGTAGGCAACTTCCCTCGTTTGGCAAGAATGTGAAAGGGTCCAATGTAACGAGGAGCCAACTTGCCTTTGATACGAATCGATGGGTTCCCTTTAAAGGAGTAACCCGAAGGTAAGCCTTCGCCAATTTCATAAGCCATAGGCTTATGCTTGCGATCATATTGGCTCTTTTGACGAGATTGGGCTGTTTTCAATTTCTCACGAATAACGCGAACCTGCTCTTCGCTTCTGAATCATGTCGGGCCAAAGAGTTGTCTCTCCCGGTTTCGACCAGTTAAGAGGCGTTCGACATTTTCGATCCATAAAGAATTTCGAAAGGGCTTTGCCCGAGCTGGCTTGATAACTATTTTTATAAGCGAAACTCGGCGAATGGAAGGCATTTCTCCCAATTTATGCGAAAGAGATGACAGAAGCTCAAGCATATCCTCTAGGATTTGATTGACTCATTCTACTTGACCACTTGATTGGGGATGGAAAGCGGTGCTAAAGGAGAGACGAGTTCCCATAGCGTTTTGGAAACTTTCCCAAAATCGAGAGGTGAAGAGACTTCCACGGTCGGAGTTAATCTCTAATGGAATACCATGAAGAGACACTATCGAGAGATGTACAAATCAGCTAGGCGGCTAGCGGTTATACTCTCACGAACGGGCAGGAAGTGGGCTACTTTGGAAAGGCGATCAACAACAACGAAGATAGCGTTATTCCTCTCTTGGTCCTGGGAAACCCGTAATGAAGTCCATACCGATTTTATCCCATTTCCATTCAGGAATTTCCAAAGGTTGAAGGGTACCAGCAGGCCGTTGATGCTCGCTTAACTCGCATTGACGGCGTCGCAATTAGCAATGTATTGACGATTTCTCTCTTCATCCTAGTCCACCAAAACCTCTGGCGAGATCTTGATACATTTAGTACTACCGGGATGAATGGTGAGAGGAGAGTCATGAGCTTCCTTAAGGATCAATCGCCTCAGGTTGCGCACCTTGGGAACCACTAGGCGGTCTCCAAAGAACACGACACCTTGTTCATCAATGGAGAAACAATCTGCGACTCCTTTCTTGATGTTTCTCCCGATCACGGAGACTCCGGATCTACCTTACGTGCTTTGATGATCTGATCCGTAAGGGTAGGTTTCGCCACCGGGGTGGAAAGGAATCCTCGTGGAACAATGTGAAGATTAAGCTTACGAGATTCCTCGTGGAGAATTGGTTGACTTTGTTGTAACATCAGATTGTTACAATAAGATTTGCGACTTAGTCGTCCAGCCATGACATTAGCTTTGCCTCGGTGTAGGATATTCCTAAGTCGAAATCTGTAATCAATCCTCGACCCAACGTCTTTGCACGAGATTCAAATCCGGTTGGGTGAAGATATATTTCAGACTTTGGTGATCGATGTAGATTTCGCAGCGATTACCCTGAAAGGTAATGTCGCCAGGTTTTGAGTGCATGAACCACTGCTGCAAGCTCTAGATCGTGTGGGGTAGTTATCCTCATGTGGGCGAATCACGAGATGCATAGGCAATCACATGACGATCTTGCATGAGTATGCAACCTAGTCCTTGTCGCGAGGCGCCGTAATAGATAATAAAGTCCTTAGAAATCTGGTGGAACAAGTACGGAGCAGATGTCAGCGTCTTTTCGGTTCTGAAAGCTGAACTCAGCCGTATGGCCCATTCGAACTTCTTATCTTTCT
>JAHIAM010005914.1:0-45632 GCA_021605205.1 Aegilops longissima
AACGATTGGTGCAATTATTGATATGAAGGAAGGAATATTAGATTCAATTTCCCTGAAAGAAGGGCATGGAACACTTCCCTAGAAAGAAAATAAAATTACCATATGAATCTATCATGAGAGCCACCTATGGATTGCCTACCAAAGATGGCAATACCTAGATCTATCCTTGCTTTTATGCCTATGTAGGGGCGTTTAACGATAGCGCATGTTGGGAGGCAACCCAATTTTATTTTTAGTTTTTTTTGCTTCTGTTTAGGAATAAATAATCCATCTAGCCTCTGATTAGATGTGGTTTTATGTTTTAATTAGTGTTTCTGCCAAGCTAGACCTATTGGATCTTCTTGGATGATAGTTATTTGATCTTGCTGTAATTTCCAGAAACTTTGCGCTCAGTGCCCGAATTATTAAAAATCACCAGAACGTGATAAAATACTGATTCCAATTTCTGCTGATCAATAAACAAACTGTATAGGTCTTCTAATTTTTGTAGATTTTTTGGAGTTACATAAGTTTTCGTTAGTTACAGATTACTACAGACTATTCTGTTTTTGACAGATTCTGTTTATCGTGTGTTGTTTGCTTATTTTGAAGAATCTATGGCTAGTAAAATAGTTTATAATCCATAGAAGTTGGAATACAGTAGGTTTAACACCAATATAAATAAAGAATGAGTTCATTAAAGTACCTTAAATTAGTCTTTTGTTTTCTTTCTCTAGCAGACTCACGAGATTTCTATTGAGTTTTGTGTTGTGAAGTTTTCATGTTTTGGGTAAATTCTTTTGTTGGATTATGGAACAAGGAGTGGCAAGAGCCTAAGCTTGGGGATGCCATGGCACCCCAAGATAATCAAGGACACCAAAAGTCAAAGCTTGGGGATGCCGGAAGGCATCCCTCTTTAAATCTACTTCCATAGTAATTTACTTGGAGCTATATTTTTATTCACCACATGATATGTGTTTTGCTTGGAGCGTCTTGTATTATTTGCGTCTTTGCTTGTTAGTTTACCACAATCATCCTTTCTGTACACACCTTTTGAGAGAGCCATACATGAATTGAATTTGATAGAATACTCTATGTGCTTCACTTATATCTTTTGAGCTTGATAATTTTGCTCATAGTGCTTCACTTATATCTTTTAGCGTGATAATTTTTGCTCTAGTGCTTCACTTAGATGTTTTAGAGCACGGTGGTGGATTTGTTTTAAAGAAACTATTGATCTCTCATGCTTCACTTAGATTATTTTGAGAGTCGTTAATAGCATGGTAATTTGCTTAATATTAATATACTTGGTATTCAAGATATGTGAAACTTTCTTTTGAGTGCGTTAAATACTAAGAAAAGTTTGATGCTTGATAATTGTTTTGAGATATGAAGATGGTGATATTAGAGTCATGCTAGTTGAGTAGTTGTGAATTTAAAGAATACTTGTGTTTAAGTTTGTGATTCCGTAGCATGCACGTATGGTGAACCGTTATGTGATGAACTCGAGACATGATTTATTTATTGATTGTCTTCCTTATGAGTGGTGGTCGGGGACGAGAGATGGTTTTTCCTACCAATATATCCCCTAGGAGCATCGCGTAATACTTTGCTTTGATAACTTCTAGATTTTTGCAATAAGTATATGAGTTCTTTATGACTAATGTTGAGTCCATGGATTATACACACTTTTCCCATCCTTCCACCATTGCTAGCCTCTCTAATACCGCGCACTTTTAGCTGGTATCATACACCCATATATCTTCCTCAAAACAGCCACCATACCTACCTATCATGGCATTTCCATAGCCATTCGAGATATATTGCCATGCAACTTTCCACCGTTCCATTTATTATGACACGCTCCATCATTGTCATATTGCTAGCATGATCATGTAGTTGACATCGTATTTGTGGCAAAGCCACCGTTCATAATTCTTTCATACATGTCACTCATGTTTCATTGCATATCCGGTACACATGGAGGCATTCATATAAGTCATACTTTGTTCTAAGAATCGAGTTGTAAGAAAAATAAAAGTGTGATGATCATCATTCTTTGGAGCATTGTCCCAAGTGAGGAAAGGATGATGGAGACCATGATTCCCCACAAGTCGGGATGAGACTCGGACGAAAAAATAAAAAAAAGAAAATGAAAAATAAAGAGGCCATAAAAAAAGAAAGGCCCAAATAAAAAATGAGAGAAAAAGAGAAGGGACAATGCTACTATCCTTTTACCACACTTGTGCTTCAAAGTAGCACCAAGATCTTCATGATAGAGAGTCTCTCATTTTGTCACTTTCATATACTAGTGGAATTTTCATTATAGAACTTGGCTTGTATATTCCAATGATGGGCTTCCTCAAATGCCCTAGGTCTTCGTGAGCAAGCGAGTTGGATGCACACCCACTTAGTTTCTTTTGTTTAGCTTTCATATGCTTATAGCTCTAGTGCATCCGTTGCATGGCAATCCCTACTCACTCACATTGATATCTATTGATGGGCATCTCCATAGCCCGTTGATACGCCTAGTTGGTGTGAGACTATCTTCTCCCTTTTTGTCTTCTCCACAACCACCATTCTATTCCACATATAGTGCTATATCCATGGCTCACGCTCATGTATTGCGTGAAGATTGAAAAAGTTTTGAAAATGTTAAAGTATGAAACAATTGCTTGGCTTGTCATCGGGGTTGTGCATGATTTTAAATACTTTGTGTGGGGAAGATGGAGCATAGCCAGACTATATGATTTTGTAGGGATAACTTACTTTGGCCATGTTATTTTGAGAAGACATAATTGCTTAGTTAGTATGCTTGAAGTATTATTATTTTTATGTCAATATGAACTTTTGTCTTGAATCTTTCGGATCTGAATACTCATACCACAATTAAGAAGATTTACATTGCAATTATGCCAGCGTATCCTCCGCATCAAAAATTCTCTTTTATCATTTACCTACTCGAGGGCGAGCAGGAATTAAGCTTGGGGATGCGATCGTCTCCAACGTATCTATAATTTTGATTGCTCCATGCTACATTATCTACTGTTTTGGACTATATTGGGCTTTATTTTCCACTTCTATATTATTTTTGGGACTAACCTATTAACCGGAGGCCGAGCCCAGAATCTTGGGGCCTGTTCCGGAGCTCCGCCGGAGGGGGCATCCACCATGGAGGGCTTCTACATCATCACCATAGCCTCTCCGATGAAGTGTGAGTAGTTTACTTCAGACCTTCGGGTCCATAGCTAGTAGCTAGATGGCTTCTTCTCTCTTTTTGGATCTCAATACAATGTTCTCCCCCTCTCTCGTGGAGATCTATTAGATGTAATCTTCTTTTTGCGGTGTGTTTGTTGAGACCGTTGAATTGTGGGTTTATGATCCATATTATCTATGAACAATATTTGAATCTTCTCTGAATTCTTTTATGCATGATTGGTTATCTTTGCAAGTCTCTTCGAATTATCCGTTTGGTTTGACCAACTAGATTGGTAGTTCTTGCAATGGGAGAAGTGCTTAGCTTTGGGTTCAATCTTGCGGTGTCCTTACCCAGTGTGAGAAAAATTGCATGAAAGCACGTATTTTATTGTTGCCATCGAGGATAACAAGATGGGGTTTTATCATATTGCATGAATTTATCCTCTACATCATGTCATCTTGCTTAAGGCGTTACTCTGTTTTAACTTAATACTCTAGATGCATCTTTGGATAGCGGTCGATTAGTGGAGTAATAGTAGTAGATCTGAGAATCGTTTGATCTACTTGTCTCGGACGTGATGCCTATATACATGATCATACCTAGATACTCTCATAACTATGCTCAGATTCATCAATTGCTCAATAGTAATTTGTTCACCCAGTAGAATACTTATGCTCTTGAGAGAAGCCACTATTGAAACCTATGGCCCTGGGTCTATTCTCATCATATCAATCTCCATCACTTTAATACTTGCTTTGTTTTACTTTGCCTTTTACTTTTCACTTTGCATCTCTATATCAAAATACCAAAAATATTATTTATCATCTCTATCAGATCTCACTCTATGAAGTGACCGTGAAGGATTGACAACCCCTAATCGCGTTGGTTGCGAATAGCTATTGTTTTGTCTTGGTCACGAGGGACTCTCGTGGCGTGGCTGCTCGTCTTGAGCTTACGTTGGTTTTCCCGAAGAGGAGAGGATGATGCATCACGATGGCGTAAGTATTTCCCTCAGTTTTGAGAACCAAGGTATCAATCCAGTAGGAGGCCCGCGCCCAAGTCCCTCGTACACTGCACAAAGCGATAGCTACTGCAACCAACACGATTAGGGTTGTGAATCCCTTCATAGTCACTTGAGCATAGATACGAGTGAGATCGATAAAATATATACTAGTAAGTGATTGTATATTTTGGTACATGAATGCAAGTAAAATACTTAAAGTTAAAAAGCAAGTAAAAAAAGCAAATGAAATGAAATTGATGATGATGAAACTGAACCAGAGAGACTTGCAAAACTAACATAGATCATACATAAAAAATTCAAGTGACTCAAATAATTCATAAATAAGCTGGATCATGGCCTCAACAAACACACCGCAGGAAGATTACATCGAATGAATCTCACAGAAGAAAAATGAGAGAAAAAGAAGAAAAAAAAAACTGATGAGAAGTCTGAAGATGATGAAGAAGCCCTCAATGCCCTCGAAACTCGGGAGGCCTAAGATGGGATCTCGTGGATATAGGATGTTCTGGCGGTGGAATTAGGTTTTGGCTCTGTTACGATCGTTTGAAGTGCGTAGGTATATATAGGAAGAAGAATGCGTCGGTGGAGCCGAGGGGCCCACGAGGCAGGGGCGCGCGAGGCGCCCTCCACCTCGTGACCGCCTCGTGGCTTTCTTGACGGAGGTCCAAGTCTTCTAGGTCTTATCTAATGAGAAAATCACGTTTCCGAAGATTTCATTCCGTTTGGACTGCGTTTGATATTTTGTTTTTTTGAAATACTGAACAAGGCAAAAAACTTCAATTCAGGTTGGGCCTCCGGTTAATAGGTTAGTCCCAAAATAATATAAAGTGGAAAATAAAGCCCATTATAGTCCAAAACAATAGATAAAGTAGCATGGAGCAATCAAAATTATAGATATGTTGGAGCGTATCGGGCATCCCCAAGCTTAATTCCTGCTCGTCCTCGAGCAGGTAAATGATAAAAAGAGAATTTTGATGCGGGTGATACTTTGGCATAATTTCAATGTAAATCTTCTTAATCATGGTATGAATATTCAGATCCGAAAGATTCAAGACAAAAGTTCATATTGACATAAAATAATAATACTTCAAGCATACTAATCAAAGTAATTATGTCTTCTCAAAATAGCATGGCAAAGAAAGTTCATCCTACAAAATCATATAGTTATGCTATGCTTCATTTTCGTCACACAAAGATGTTCCCAACTTCTATACCCCGATGACAAGCCAAGCAATTTTTCATACTTAAATAATCTCAAACTTTTCAACCTTCACGCAATACATGAGCATGAGCCATGGATATAGCACTATGGGTGGAATAGAATATGATGATGGGGATTGTGGAGAGAAGACAAAAAAGGAGAAAGTCTCACATTGACGAGGATAATCAACGGGCTATGGAGATGCCCATCAATTGATGTCAACATGAGGAGTAGGGATCGCCATGCAACGGATGCACTAGATCTATAAATGAATGCTCAAGAAAAGAAAACTAGTGGGTGTGCATCCAACTTTCTTGCTCATGAAGACCTAGGGCATTTGAGGAAGCCCATCGTAGGAATATACAAGCCAAGTTCTATAATGAAAAATTTCCACTAGTATAAAAAGACAACTTATGAGACTCACTATATGAAAAACATGGTGCTACTTTGAAGCACAATATATGAGACTCACTACATGAAGAACAAGGTGCTACTTTGAAGCACAATATATGAGACTCACTACATGAAGAACAAGGTGCTACTTTGAAGCACAAGTGTGGAAAAAGAGATAGTAGCATTGCCCTTTTTTTGGGCCTTTCTTTTTTTTCTTTTTGGCCTTTCTCTTTTTTTTATTTGGGCAATGCTCTAATAATGATGATCATCACACTTCTATTGATTACAACATAAGGATTACAACTCGAAACTAGAACAAGGTATGACTCTATATGAATGCCTCGGTGATGTGCGGGATGGTGCAATGAATCAAGAGTGACACGTATGAAAAATAATGCATGGTGGCTTTGCCACAATTCGATATCAACTACATGATCATGCAATGGCAATATGACAAAAGTAATGTATGTCATGATGATGATGAGCGGAACGGTGGAAAGTTGCATGGCAATATATCTCGGAATGGCTATGGAAATGCCATAATAGGTAGGTATGGTGGCTGTTTTGAGGAAGATATAAGGAGGTTTATGTGTGAAAGGCGTATCATATCACGGGTTTGGATGCACCGTGAAGTTTGCACCAACTCTCAAGGTGAGAAAGGGCAATGCAGTACCGAAGAGGCTAGCAATGGCGGAAAGGTAAAAGTGCGTATAATCCATGGACTCAACATTAGTCAAAAGAACTCATATACTTATTGCAAAAATTTAGAAGTCATCAAAAATCAAGTACTACGCGCATGCTCCTAGGGGGATAGATTGGTAGGAAAAAACCATCGCTCGTCCCCGACCGCCACTCATAAGGATGCACAAGCCAGGTACACTTCATGTTTCAAATTTGTTGCACAACTTTAACCATACGTGCATGCTAAGGGATTTGCTAACTTCAACACAAGCATTTCTCAAATTCACAACTACTCAACTAGCACGACTTTGATATTATCACCTCCATATCTCAAAACAATTATCAAGCATCAAACTTATCTTAGTATTCAACGCACTCAAAAGAAAGTTTCACATATCTTGAATACCAAGTATATTAACATTAAGCAAATTACCATGCTATTAACGACTCTCAAAATAATCTAAGTGAAGCATGAGAGATCAAGTTTCTTTAAAACAAATCCACCACCGTGCTCTAAAAGATCTAAGTGAAGCACTAGAGCAAAAATTATCACGCTCAAAAGATATAAGTGAAGCACTATGAGCAAACTATCAAGCTCAAAAGATATAAGTGAAGCACATAGAGTATACTATCAAATTTCAATTCATGTATGGCTCTCTCAAAAAGTGTGTACATCAAGGATGATTGTGGTAAACTAACAAGCAAAGACGCAAATAATACAAGACGCTCCAAGCAAAACACTTATCATGTGGTGAATAAAAATATAGCTCCAAGTAAATTACCGATGGAAGTAGACGAAAGAGGGGATGCCTTCCGGGGCATCCCCAAGCTTTGAATTTTTGGTGTCCTTGGATTATCTTGTGGGTGCCATGGGCATCCCCAAGCTTAGGCTCTTGCCACTCCTTGTTCCATAATCCATCAAAAGAATTCACCCAAAACTTGAAAACTTCACAACACAAAACTCAATAGAAATCTCGTGAGCTCCGTTAGAGAAAGAAAACAAAAGACTACTTTAAGGTACTGTAATGAACTCATTCTTTATTTATATTGGTGTTAAACCTACTGTATTCCAACTTCTCTATGGATCATAAACTATTTTACTAGCCATAGATTCATCAAAATAAGCAAACAACACACGCAAAACAGAATTTGTCAAAAACAGAACAGTCTGTAGTAATCTGTAACTAACGCAAACTTATGGAACTCAAACAATTCTACAAAAATTAGACGACCTGGACAATTTGTTTATTGATCAGCAGCAATTGGAATCAGTATTTTATCACGTTCTGGTGATTTTTAACATTTCGGTCACTGAGCACAAAGTTTCTGGAAATTACAGCAAGATCAAATAACTATCATCCAAGAAGATCCAATAGGTTTAACTTGGCACAAACACTAATTAAAAGATAAAACCACATCTAAACAGAGGCTAGATGGATTATTTATTACTAAGCAGCAAGGAAAAATATTGGGTTGTCTCCCAACAAGCGCTTTTCTTTAAAGCCTTTTTAGCTAGGCAATGAGATTTCAATGATGCTCACAAGAAAGACAAGAATTGAGGCACAAAGAGAGCATCATAAAACATGTGACAAACACACTTGAGTCTAATATAATTCCTATGCATAGGCATATTATAGGCAAATAAATTATCGTAGCAAGCAAAAACTAGCATATGCAAGGAAGCGGAAAGGAACAATAGCAATCTCAACATAACGAGAGGTAATTTAGTAACATGAAAATTTCTATAACCATATTTTCTCTCTCATAATAATTACATGTAGGATCATAAGAACATTCAACAATATAGTTATCACATAACATATTCTCAACACGATCCACATGTATGCAAAGTTGGTACTTTTCCAAAATAGTGGGATTATCATTAACTAAAGTCATGACCTTTCCAGACCCACTTTTATTAAAAACTTCATAAGATTGAACATTCTACAAATATGTGGGATCTAAAGTTGACACTCTTCCGAACCCACTTTCAATATTATTGCAAACAATATTATCAATCTCATATTCATCATGGGGCTTAAATAAATTTTCAAGATCATAAGAAGAATCACCCCAATCATGAATTCATGATCATTGCAACAAGTAGTAGACATAGCAAAACTAGCATCCCCAAGCTTAGGGTTTTGCATATTATTAGCACAATTGACATCAAAAGAATTTATAATAAAATAATTGCAATCATGCTTTTTATTCAAAGATCTATCGTGAGTCACTTCACGGATTTCAGGCAAAACCTTATAAAGATAATCTAGTGCATCCAAATCACTAGGAATTGGTTCATCATAATTGGATCTCTTAAAAAGATTGGCAAGCGGATGAGGATCCATAGATATTAGCTACTCTGTTTAGGAATAAATACCCACCTATTTCAACCAAACAAGCAAACAAGCCAAGTAAGACATCAAGGCAAGCGAAAAGGCGAGCGGAAAAGAGAGGCGAATAAAGCGGCAAGGGTGAAGTGGGGAGAGGAAGCGAGAGGCAAATGGCAAATAATGTAATCACGAGAGATAGGGATTGTGATGGGTACTAGGTATGTTGACTTTTCGTAGACTCCCGACAGCGGCGCCAAAAATCCTTCTTGCTCGTCTTGAGCTTGCGTTGGTTTTCCCGAAGAGGAGAGGATGATGCAGCACAGTAGCATAAGTATTTCCCTCAGTTTTGAGAACCAAGGTATCAATCCAGTAGTAGGCCACCGCAAGTCCCTCGTACCTACACAAAGCGATAGCTACTCGCAACCAACGCGATTAGGGGTTGTCAATCCCTTCACGGTCAGTTACCAGAGTGAGATCTGATAGAGATAATATTTTTGGTATTTTTGGTATATAGATGCAAAGTAAAAAGTAAAAGGCAAAGTAAAAACAAAGCAAGTATAAAAGTGATAGAGATTGATATGATGAGAATAGACCCGAGGGCCATAGGTTTCACTAGTGGCTTCTCTCGAGAGCATAGATATTCTACGGTGGGTGAACAAATTACTGTTGAGCAATTGACAGAATTGAGCATAGTCATGAGGTTATCTAGGTATGATCATGTATATAGGCATCACGTCCGTGACAAGTAGACCGAAACGATTCTGCATCTACTACTATTACTCCACTCATCGACCGCTATCCAACATGCATCTAGAGTATTAAGTTAAAAATAGAGTAACTCCTTAAGCAAGATGACATGATGTAGAGGAATAAATTCATGCAATATGACAAATACCCCATCTTGTTATCCTCAATGGCAACAATACAATACGTGCCTTGCAACCCTTTCTGTCACTGGGTAAGGACACCACAAGATTGAACCCAAAGCCATGCACTTCTCCCATTGCAAGAACTACCAATCTAGTTGGCCAAACCAAATGGATAATTCGAAGAGACTTGCAAAGATAACTCAATCATACATAAAAGAATTCAGAGAAGATTCAAATATTATTCATAGATAAGCTGGATCATAAACCCACAATTCATCGGTCTCAACAAACACACCGCAAAAAGAAGATTACATCGAATAGATCTCCACGAGAGAGGGGGAGAACATTGTATTGAGATCCAAAAAGAGAGAAGAAACCATCTAGCTACTAGCTATGGACCCAAAGGTCTGAAGTAAACTACTCACACTTCATCAGAGAGGCTTTGATGATGATGTAGAAGCCCTCCGTGATGGATGCCCCCTCAGTGAACTCGGAACAGGCCCCAAGATGGGATCTCGTCGATCTGAGGAAGTTGCGGCGGTGGAATTAGGTTTTGGCTCTGTTACGATCGTTTGAGGTCCGTAGGTATATATAGGAGGAAGAATGCGTCGGTGGAGCTTGAGGGCCCACAGGCGAGGCGCGCCCGAGGCGCCCTCCACCTCGTGACCGCCTCGTGGCTTTCTTGACGGAGGTCCAAGTCTTGGGTCTTATCGATGAGAAAATCACGTTTCCGAAGATTTCATTCTGTTTGGACTCCGTATGATACTCTGTTTCTTCGAAATACTGAAAAAGGCAAAAAACAACAATTCTAGGCTGGGCCTTCGGTTAATTGGTTAGTCCCAAAAATAATATAAAAGTGGAAAATAAGCCCATTATAGTCCAAAACAATAGATAAAGTAGCATGGAGCAATCAAAAATTATAGATACGTTGGAGACGTATCAGTGGCCTCCTACTGGATTGATACCTTGGTTCTCAGAAACTGAGGGAAATACTTACGCTACTTTACTGCGTCACCCTTTCCTCTTCAAGGGAAAACCAACGCAGTGCTCAAGAGGTAGCAGATGTGCATGAAGCGGAAGTTCATTATGATGCCAGTTCTCATCCAAGGCCCTAAGCAACCACAGCGACATTGATGTGTACTTAAGGCCATTAGTTGAAGAACTTTTACAGCTGTGGAATGGAAGCGGTTATGCGTCGTGGGATGAGCACAAACAGGAGAATTTGACCTAAAGGCGTTGCTGTTACGTGACCATCAACGATTGGCCGCTCTCGGTAACCTTCGGAGACGGACAAACAAGGGATACCGCGCATACACGCCTTGTTTAGATGACTTTGAAAGTATATACATGGACAAATCACGGGAAGAATGTGTACAGGCCATCGTCGATTTCTTCCAACCAACCATCAATGTCGAAAGAAAGGCAAGCATTTCAAAGGCGAGGCGGATCACAAGAAGAAGCCCACCATGCCTCGAATGGTTAAATGCGCATCATAAGATTGTTGAGATCCTTTGTTGTCATTCCGTCTGCGGGTCTTCCGTTACCCGCCTTGTGTCATATCACTACAAAAAAAGACACATCCGTGACATTTTGGGCGAGCAATTTTTTCATCATACATATGACACTTCTATGGCGATAATTGTGACAAAACCGGTATCATCATAGATGTGGTGGGCTCCTACTTCTATGACAAAAATCATGACGAAAATGGGCTTTTCGTCTGGCGGGCGGAGGCGCAGCTGCATGACATTCTTTGGGCCGTCCATGACGGAAAAACCGTGGTAAAGCGGCGGGAGGAAAATTTGGGGAGTTGCGGTTCTGATGGGAGGTCGAGGCGGAAGCGTCGCGTTTCTCTCATACGTCTGTGGCGTGTGTGCGGCGTTAGCTCTAAGCGAAGCCGTGCGGCGTTGGGCTCTAGCGAACCCGGCGATTGCGGTCTGAGCTACAGCGTTCTTGAACCGAGGATCGATCGATGGTGATGGCGAACGATGGGCGATTCCTTCACTCTGCTGCTAAGCGAAGCCGATCGATGCTGCCTCTGGGATGAGCGGTGGCGTTGCGGGGGGGAGGGAGGTTTGGATGAGCGGTGGCGGTGGCGTTGCCTCTGGATGAGCGCAGGAACCCGTGGTGTGGAGGCTGGATGAGCGGTAGATGGTGGAGGGTGGCCGTGGAGGGTGGTTGAACAGGACCCGTGGTGTGGAGGGCTGGATGAGCAGTGAGCGGTGGAGGGTGCCCGTGGAGGGTGGTTGAGCGATGGCGGTGGAGTAAGCGGCGGTGGAGCTGGATGAGCGAGGGGCCGTGGAGGCTGGAGGAGGTCGGCGGTAGCCCATGGAGGTGGAGGAGGTCGGCGGTGGAGATGAACGGTATCCGTGGAGTCCGTTTTGCGATGCGCCACACCTCCCGATGAACAGGACCCCGTTTGACCGTAGGAGGTCCGTTTAAATCGGGTTTGCGATCGCCACACCCTCCCGATCAACAGGACCCCGTTTACGACCGTGGGAGGTCCGTTTCCTCCATTTTGCGATGCGCCACACCCCTCGATCAGCAGGACCCCATTTCGACCGTGGGAGGTCCGTTTCCTCCGTTTTGCGATGCGCGAGCCCCTCCGATCAACAGGACCCGTTTGAGCGTGGCGGTTGAACACAAAACCGTTCCTCCGTTGTGCGATACGCGAGCCTCGTTTCCATCACTGTTCCATCCAAGCCCTCCCGATGAACATGACCATGCATTCGTTCCGACCCAGCGGTTGGCTCCCCATGAACACAGCAGCGGCTGTTTCTCCGTTCCGACCCAGCCATATGCGTATGCGCGATAGGCGTTAGAGACCCTGCCGTATATGCGTATGTGGCGTATTTTCTTTCTTGCACCCTCGCCGCTATGCGTATGTGTACATGCTACGTCGCACCTCTACTACGACGCGTCGGCGCCTCTACATCCACCGGTATATATATGCGTACCGTTCGCCACTAGAATGACAACGCTATATGCGCTTGACCAGGTGGGTCCGGTATCGGGGACTTCCTTGCGTCGAAGATGTAGCTGGTGGGTCCCAACGATCGAGGGTGAATCGTTTTGGTTTTTGCCTAGACGCACTTCCTTGCATGCGAAGATGTAGCTAGTGGGTCCCGGCGATCGGCGAATCATTTTTTTGCGGGCGCACTTCTTTGCGTGCGAAGGTGTAGGTGGTGGGTCCCAGCGATCGGAAACATTTTTTCGTGAAATATGGTGGCCCGTCCGATGGGTCCCCATTGTCGGTGGAGAATAATTATTTTCGCGGCGTAATAAGGAGGCACTTCCTTGCTGCGGCCGTGGACCCGGTATCGGCCTCTCCATATACGATCCATGTCCGCGGAAGGCGTTCCTTGACCATATTGACCACGCCATGCCGAGAGCACCGAGGCGGTGGGCGATGGCGAGGCCTAGGAAGGGGACGGCGGTCGGGAAAACAGCGGCGATGGATGCCCAGCGTGAAAGTGCGAGGTTCAACTGGTTCGCTGCGGTGTGAGGTTGTCGTCGCCGCAGAATAACGAGGGTGTGGGTGAGTAGAGGATGGCACTGGCCAGCGGTGGGAGTAGTAGAGGCGGTGAGGCCTCGCGCATCGCACCCGACCCACAGGGAGGCAGGAGCACGAGGCACGACCGGCGCTGGTTTGGGCGGTGGAGCAAGAAGACCGGAGGTTGAAGAAGCACTCGGCCGTTGGATGGACATCGTGCAGTCCTTTGGAGCTATAATCGTGCATATTGACTAAGTTGACAAAGCCCTCTGTCCCGTCAACTTAGTAGGCCCTAAGACAACTGCCACTATCTTTGGGTCCCAGCTAACGGGGAGTATTCATTTTTTGTGCGTAATAAGGAGGCACTTCCTTGCGTGCGAAGATATAGCTGGTGGGTCCAGCTGTGGCGGTGGTACCATTTTTTCGCGAAATCTGAGGCCCTTCGGTGGGTCCCGGATGTCGGTGGGCGAATCATTATTTTGCGGCGTAATAAGGAGGCATTTCCTTGCGTGCGGCCGTGGGCGCGGCTATCGGCCTCTCCGCGTCAGATCCGCTTCAGATGCATGTCGATTCGTTGACCACGTTGACCAGGCAGCGCCGAGAAGCACCGAGGCGGTGGGCGGCGGCGAGGCCTAGGAAGGAGCGACACGGAGGCAGGAAGACTCAGCAGTTGTTTCCCGCGGAGAATCTGGTGAGCGAGGTTTCTTGGTTCGTTTGCCGTCGCGGAGAATAACAGCAGGTGTGGGTGAGTAGAGTGATGGCTAGGCAGCGATGGGAATGCGGTGGGGTGGTGAGGCTGCTGGCGGCGGCACAGCGGCCGGCATGAGGAGGAGGAAGCGAGCAGTCCCGCCGGCGCTTGTTTGAGCAGTTGGAGCAGGAAGAGCAGAGATTGAAGAAGCACGGCGGCCGTTGGATGGACATCCAACCGTCCTTGCTGTCGTCAACCTTTTTAGGAAAGCCTCAAATCTCGGAAAACAGCATACAGCCCCATCTGCCATTATTTCTAATAATTTACAACCCATTTGCTAATTCTTAAGGTTTTTGTAGCCCATATTCTTTTTGTTAGCATTACAGCCCATATTGTGTCCACAGTTAAAAATTATCTGAAATTTAGCATATTTAGGTGCGGTCGAACTGTTTTTAATCCGAAATTTGACTCACATTCAAACTGATTTTAAAATAAATGTATATCAATATAAAATCAACAAATTCTCACGCATAAAATTAATGTAATTTAAAATCTTGAAATGAAAAAAATATATTTGAAACTAATTGCGGTTTGATGTGTTTTAAAATGTACAGCCCATTTCTCATTCTTGATGGGCCATTTTCTAAACCAGCCGAATGAAAAGCTCTCCTCGTCTTGAAAGATTTGCAGCCAACAGGGCGACAAAGCGACTTAATTGGCAAATCACAAAAAACTGGGCTGTGGCCGTGGACCCGGTGTCGGCCTCTCCACGTCTGAGTACTCTTCGATGGAAGTCGTTCCTTGACCACGTTGACCACGCCTGCGGAGAGCACCACGGCGATCGGCGACAGCGAAACCTAGGAAGGGGCGGCCTTGAGCAGGGGAAGGCTTGGCAGTGGAAGCCAGCGTGGAGAGAATCTGAGGTTCACTGGTTCGGCTGCGGTGTGAGGCTGCCGTCGCCGCGAGGCCTGGCCAGCGGTGGGAATAGTTAGAGGCGGTGAGGCCTCCGCGGCAGCACAACCGACCCACGGGAGGCAGGAGCATGCGGCACGACCGGCGCTGCTTTGGCGGTGGAGCAAGAAGACCAGAGGTTGAAGAAGCACTCGGCCGTTGGATGGACATCGTCGGTCCTTTGGAGCTAGAATCGTTCATATTGACTAAGTTGACAAAGCCCTTGGCCCGTCAACTTAGTAGGCCCTAAGACAGCCTCCACCAAGGTGGGTCCCAGCTAACTGTTGGGGGCGTAGTAATTTCAAAAATTTCCTCGCTACGCAAGATCATGGTGATGCACATCAGCGAGAGGGAGAGTGTTGTCCACGTACCCTCGTGAACCGTGGCGAGCGTTATGACAACGTGGTTGATGTAGTCGTCGTCTTCATGATCCGACCGATCCAAGTACCGAGCGTCGGCACCTCCGAGTTCAGCTGCGTTCGGATCGATGACAATCCCGGACTCCGATCCAGCAGGGGTGTCGGGATGAGTTCCGTCGACCTGACGGCGTGGTGATGATGATGATGTTCTACCGATGCAGGGCTTCGCCTAAGCACCATAGCGATATGATCGAGGTGGAATATGGTGGAGGGGCACCGCACACGGCTAAGAGCGATCACGAAGATCAACTTGTGTGTTCTAGGGTGCCCCCTGCCCCGTATATAAAGGAGCAAGGGGAGGCGGTCGGCCCTTGAGGCGCGCGCCAGGAGGAGAGTCCTCCTCCTAGTAGATGGGACTCCTCTTTCCTACTCCTACTAGGAGGGGAAAGGAAGGGGGAGAGGGAGAGGGAAGAGGGCGCCCCCTCTCTCTTTCCTACACATTTTCGATTTGGGTTCGAGCTTATCAGGTTGAAGCTTTTTCACATAAGCATCGCAGCCCCAAACTTTTAGAAGCGACAACTTTGGTTTCTTGCCAAACCATAGTTCATAAGGCGTCATCTCAGCAGTTTTGATGGTGCCCTATTTAGCGTGAATGTGGCCGTCTCTAAAGCATAACCCCAAAACGATAGCGGTAAATCAGTAAGAGACATCATAGATCGTTCCATATCTAGTAAAGTACGATTACGACATTCGGACACACCATTACGCTGTGGTGTTCCAGGTGGCGTGAGTTGCGAAACTATTCCGCATTGTTTCAAATGTAGACCAAACTCGTAACTCAAATATTCTCCTCCACGATCAGATCGTAAAAAATTTATTTTCTTGTTACGATGATTTTCAACTTCACTCTGAAATTCTTTGAACTTTTCAAATGTTTCAGATTTATGCTTCATTAAATAGATATACCCATATCTGCTTAAATCATCTGTGAAGGTGAGAAAATAACGATATCTGCCACGAGCTTCAACATTCATTGGACCACATACATACTGTATGTATGATTTCTAACAAATCTGTTGCTCTCTCCATAGTACCAGGAGAAGCGGCGTTTTAGTCATCTTGCCCATGAGAGCGGTTCACAAGTACCAAGTGATTCATAATCAAGTGGTTCCAAAAGTCCATCGGTATGGAGTTTCTTCATGCGTTTTACACCGATATGACCTAAGCGGCGATTGCCACAAATAAGTTGCACTATCATTATCAACTCTGCATCTTTTGGCTTCAACATTATGAATATGTGTATCACTACTATCGAGATTCATCAAAATAGACCACTCTTTAAGGGTGCATGACCATAAAAGATATTACTCATATAAATAGAACAACCATTATTCTCTATTTAAATGAATAACCGTCTCGCATCAAACAAGATCCAGATATAATGTTCATGCTCAACGCTGGCACCAAATAACAATTATTCAGGTCTAAAACTAATCCCGAAGGTAGATGTAGAGGTAGCGTGCCGACCGCGATCACATCGACTTTGGAACCATTTCCCACGCACATCGTCACCTCGTCCTTGTCCGGTGTTAAGCTTATTCCGTAGTCCCTGTTTTGAGTTGCAAATATTAGCAGAACCAGTATCAAATACCGGTGCTCTGCGAGCTCTAGTAAGGTACACATCAATAACATGTATATCACATATACCTTTGTTCACCTTGCCATCCTTCTTATCCGCCAAATACTTGGGGCAGTTCCGCTTCCAGTGACCTGTTTGCTTGTAGTAGAAGCACTCGGTTTCAGGCTTAGGTCCAAACTTGGGTTTCTTCTCTTGAGCAGACAACTTGCTTGTTGTTCTTCTTGAAGTTCCCTTCTTCTTCCCTTTGCCCTTTTCTTGAAACTAGTGGTCTTGTTGACCATCAACACTTGATGCTCCTTCTTGATTTCTACCTCCGCAGCTTTTAGCATTGCGAAGAGCTCGGGAATTGTCTTTCCATCCCTTGCATATTATAGTTCATCACGAAGCTCTTGTAGCTTGGTGGCGATGATTGGAGAATTCATCAATGGCGCTATCATCCGGAAGATTAACTCCCGGTTGAATCAAGTGATTATTATACCCAAACATTTTGAGTATATGCTCCTTGCAGAACTATTCTCCTCCATCTTGCAGCTATAGAACTTATTGGAGACTTCATATCTCTCAATCCGGGCATTTGCTTGAAATATTAACTTCAACTCTGGAACATCTCATATGCTCCATGGCGTTCAAAAGCGTCATTGAAGACCTGGTTCTAAGCCGTAAAGCATGGCACAGAACTATTGAGTAGTCATCGGCCTTGCTCGCGGAGCGTTCATAACATCTGGCGTTGCTCTGTGCAGCACTGGCACCGGTGGCGCTTCCGGGGCGTAATTCTTACATGCAGCAATGAGGATAATCCTCAAGTTACGGACCCAGTCCGTATAATTGCTACCATCATCTTTCAACTTTGCTTTCTCAAGGAACGCATTAAAATTCAACGAAACAACATCACGAGCCATCTATCTACTACAAACATAGATAAGCAAAATACTATCAGGTACTAAGTTCATGATAAATTTAAGTTCAATTAATCATATTACTTAAGAACTCCCACTTAGACAGACATCTCTCCAGTCATCTAAGTGATCACGTGATCCAAATGAACTAAACCATAACCGATCATCATGTGAGATGGAGTAGTTTTCAATGGTGAACATCACTATGTTGATCATATCTACTATATGATTCACGCTCGACCTTTCGGTCTCCGTGTTTGAGGCCATATATGCATATGCTAGGCTCGTCAAGTTTAACTGAGTATTCGCGTGTGCAAAACTGGCTTGCACCGTTGTAGATGGACGTAGAGCTTATCACCCGATCATCACGTGGTGTGCAGGCACGACGAACTTTGGCAGCGGTGCATACTCGGGAGAACACTTCTTGATAATTAGTGAGAGATCATCTTAAAATGCTACCGTCAATCAAAGCAAGATAAGATGCATAAAGGATAAACATCACATGCAATCAATATAAGTGATATGATATGGCCATCATCATCTTGTGCTTGTGATCTCCATCTCGAAGCTCTATCGTGATCACCATCGTCACCGGCGTGACACCTTGATCTCCATCGTAGCATCGTTGTCGTCTCGCCAATCTTATGCTTCTCGACTATCGCTACCGCTTAGTGATAAAGTAAAGCATTACAGAGCGTTGCATTTCATACAATAAGCGACAACCATATGGCTCACGCGATTGCCGATAACCGGTTACAAAACATGATCATCTCATACAATAAAATATTGCATCACGTCTTGACCATTTCACATCACAACATGCCTGCAGAAACAAGTTGGGCGTCCTCTACTTTGTTGTTGCAAGTTTTACGTGGCTGCTACGGCTGAGCAAGAACCGTTCTTCCCTCGCATCAAAACCACAGCGATAGTTCGTCAAGTTAGTGTTGTTTTAACCTTCGCAAGGACCGGGCATAGCCACACTCGGTTCAACTAAAGTTGGGCCGACACCCTTGAGCCGCTTTGTGTGCAAAGCACGTCGGTAGAACCAGTCTCGCGTAAGCGTCTGGCGTAATGTCGGTCGGGCGCTTCATCCAACAATACCGCCCGAACCAAAGTATGAAATGCTGGTAAGCGGTATGACTTATATCGCCCACAACTCACTTGTGTTCTACTCGTGCATATAACATCAGCGCATAAACGGGCTCGGATGCCTTTGTTGGGGAGCGTAGTAATTTCAAAAAATTCCTCGCTACGCAAGATCATGGTGATGCACAGCAGCGAGAGGAGAGTGTTGTCCACGTACCCTCGTGAACCGTAAGAAGGCGTTATGACAAGCGTGGTTGATGTAGTCGTCGTCTTCACGATCCGACCGATCAAATCTGAGCGTCACGGCACCTCGAGTTCAGCACTGCGTTCAGCTCGATGGCGATCCCGGACTCCGATCCAGCGGTGTCGGGGATGAGTTCCGTCGACCTGACGGCGTGGTAGCGATGATGATGTTCTACCGGCGCATGGCCCGGCTAAGCACCATAGCGATATGACCGAGGTGGAATATGGTGGAGGGGCACCGCCTGCGTCTAAGAGCGATCACGAAGATCAACTTGTGTGTTCTAGGGTGCCCCCTGCCCCGTATATAAAGGAGCAAGGGGGAGGCGGCCGGCCCTTGGGGCGCGCCAGGAGGAGAGTCCTCCTCCTAGTAGGATGGGACTTTCCTACTCCTACTAGGAGGAAAGGAAGGGGAGAGGAGAGGGAAAGAGGCGCCCCCTCTCCTAGTCAATCCGGACCCGGAGGGGGAGGGGCGCGACCCATCTGGCTGCCCTCTCTCTCTCCACTAAAGCCCATAAGGCCCATTACTTCTCCCGGGGGGTTCAGGTAACCCTCCGGCACTCGGTTTCTCAAAATCACCGGAACACTTCCCTTGTCCGAATATAGTCGTCCAATATATCAATCTTTATGTATCGACCATTTTCGAGACTCCTCGTCATGTCCGTGATCATATCCGGGACTCCGAACAACCTTCGGTACATCAAAACTTATAAACTCATAATAAAACTGTCACGTAACGTTAAGCGTGTGGACCCTACGGGTTCGAGAACTATGTAGACATGACCTAGAACTGTTTCCAGTCAATAACTAATAGCGGAACCTGGATGCTCATATTGGCTCCTACATATTCTACGAAGATCTTTATTGGTCAAACCGCATAACAACATACGTTGTTCCCTTTGTCATCGGTATGTTACTTGCCGAGATTAGATTGTTGGTATCAATACCTAGTTCAATCTCGTTACGGCAAATCTCTTTACTTGTTCCGTAATGCATCATTCGTAACCAACTCATTGGCCACATTGCTTGCAAGGCTTATAGTGATGTGCATTACCGAGAGGGCGAGAGATACCTCTCCGACAATCGGAGTGACAAAACCTAATCTTGAAATCGCCAACCCAACATGTACCTTCGGAGACACCTGTAGAGCACCTTTATAATCACCCGATTCGTTGTGACATTTGGCAGCACACAAAGTGTTCCTCCGGTAAACGTTAGTTGCATAATCTCATAGTTGTAGGAACTTTGTATAAGTCATGAAGAAAGCAATAGAAACATACTAAGCGATCAAGTGCTAGGCTAGCGGAATGGGTCAAGTCAATCACATCATTATCCACGATGATGTGATCCGTTAATCAAATGACAACACATGTCTATGGTTAGGAAACATAACCATCTTTGATTAATGAGCTAGTCAAGTAGAGGCATACTAGTGACATTATGTTTGTCTATGTATTCACACATGTATCATGTTTCGGGTAATACAATTCTAGCATGAATAATAAACATTTATCATGATATGAGGAAATAAATAATAACTTTATTATTGCCTCTAGGGCATATTTCCTTCACTAGCAGGGAGTATTCATTTTTTGTGCGTAATAAGGAGGCACTTCGGTGGGTCGGTGACAGATGGGGAGCGTTTTTTTAAGTGAAATCGGTGGCCGTCTGCTGAGTCCTAGCGATCGAGAAGCGATTTGTTTCATAAAATACTGGTGGCCCGTCCGGTGGGTCCCGCTGTCGGTGGAGGAATAATTGTTTTCAGCGTAATAAGGAGGCACTTCCTTGCGGTGTCGTGGACCAGTTTGTCGGCCTCTCCGCGTCTGATACTCTTCGATGGAAGTCGATCGTTGACCACATTGACCATGCGCGCCGAGAGCACCCCGGCGGTGGACAGCGGCGAGGCTTAGGAAGGGGCGATGTGGAGCAGACCCCAGGAGGCGAGGAGGCGGTGTGCCACAGCCGACCACGGAAGGCGGGAAGCGGCGACACGGCCGGCGCTGCTTTGGCGGCTGGAGCAAGAAGACCGAGAGGTTGAAGAAGTCGTATGGCCGTTGGATGGACATCATCACGGTCCTTTGGAGTATTGACTAAGTTGACAAAGCCCTCCGTCCCGTCAACTTAGTAGGCCCTAAGTCAGTCCAACAATATGGTGGGTCCCGGCTAGCGGGGGTATTCATTTTTTGGGCGTTGCGTGCGAAGATATAGCTGGTGGGTCCGACTGTCGTGAGGGGAGCGTTTTTTCGCGAAATCTGAGGCCCTTCTGTGGGTCCTAGCTGTCGGTGGAGGAATCATTATTTTATGCGTAATAAGGAGGCATTTCCTTGCGTGCGGCCGTGGACCCAGCTGTCGGCCTCTCCACGTCAGATCCACTTCCGATGGGCGTCGTTCATTGACCACGTTGACCAGGTCACGCCGAGAGCACCGAGGCGGTGGGCGTGGCGAGGCCTAGGAAGGAGCGACACGGCCGAGGAATACTCGGCAGTTGTTTCCCAGCGGAGAATCTGAGGTTTCTTGGTCCGTCTGCTGTCGCGGAGAATAACAACATGTGTGGGTGAGTAGAGGATGGCTAGGCCAGCGATGGGAATCGATGGGGCCGTGAGGCCTCTTGTGATAACATAACCCGGCAGCGGGAGGAGAGGCGAGCAGTCCCGCGGCACTTGTTTGAGCGGCTGGAGCATGAAGAGCAGAGATTGAAGAAGCACGACAGTCGTTGGATGGATATCCAACAGTCACTACTCTCGTGTGTTGACTAAGTTGATAGGGCGTTGCGTGTGCGTCAACATTTTTTTTATGAAAGCATACGCGTCAACCTGTAGTAGGCGCACAAGTCAGCCTCAAATCTGTGGAGAACAACATACAACCCATCTGCCATTATTTCTAATAATGTACAGCCCATTTGCTAATTCTTAAGATTTTTTTTGGAGCCCATCTTCTTTTTGTTAGCATTACACCCCATATTGTGGCCACGGTTAAAAAGTATACGAAATTTTGCATATTTCGGTGCGGTCAACTGTTTTTAATCCAGAAATATCGATTCACATTCAAACTATTTTGAAAAATAATTTATATAAATATAAAATCAAAATAATTGTCCACGCATAAAAATCTATGGAATTTAAGATCTTGTAATGAAAAAAATGAAACTAATTCCCGGTTTGATGTATTTTAAAAATGTACAGGCCATTTCTGGGCAAACCGAATGAAACTCTCCTCGTCTTGAAACATTTGCAGCCCAGCAGGGCCGATAAAGCAAGTAGGCCTTGTTTGGGTATTTCTTAAAAAAATAGAACTGGGCTAGCCATTTTCAGCAAGAAAAAAACACAACTGGGCTCATCATGTGGCAAACATAAATAAAACCTGGCTAGGCAGGCCACAGCCCGTTGTTACCTGATCCGTCGCTAAAACTAGTATAAATAACAACTGCTTGTTCCTCATTATCTAAAAAAACTGCTTGTTCCTAAAAAAACTACGCGACTTCTTTGGGTCCACAGTGTCGGCCGCTCGTGAGTGTAATTCTCGTTTATTGACTCGTTGGCGATGGCGTGATCCCGGATGTCCAACCATTAGGAGGAACCATATTTTTGGGCTTGTACTATAGAGGTACTTGCTTGCGTCTGCCATGGCGCTGGTGGGTCCCTACTATCATCCTCTCCACGTCTGATCATCTCCTTGTTCCTCTAGGTTGTTGGCAGCGTTGACAAGCATAAGAGGCGGGCTTTCCACGCCTGCATGGCGAACCAAGGCCGCAAAGGCGGAGGGGCGGCAGCGAGGCCTCGGACGGAACGAACATGAGCTGTTGAAGATCGCGCCGATCCGATCGCGAAGCGAAGAATCTGAGGTTGGTGGTGGGGGTGGTGGGGGCTAGTCACTTGGCCACGTAATGCAGTGAGCTCAAGCAGCGGCGTGAGTGATGTTATTTCCTTGGTTGTGATTTGTTACAATATTTCACTCTAAATTAAATGAATGGCAAGCCATTTGCCTTGTTTCAAAGAAAATATGACATCACAGCCGAGTTGAAAAGGGCAGGAATATCTAAATCCAGCTTACAAACTGTACAAAAGCATGAGGTTGATTGTTCATCAGGTTTACAAAGAACCCAGATTGAAAAGGGCAACAATATCTAACTCCAGCCTTGTTTTGGTAGTCACGGTCAAATGGATCGGTCAGGTCCATAGAATGAACATCTGGATCGTAAAATTTCTGGATTATGACCACAATATGTTGTAAATAGAAGCCCGGCACGTTGAAGCTCTTTTGCCCACTGAAACTCCTTTTTTGCTCTTGACATACCCATCCGTCAAAACCATGCTGCTGATAAACTTAAGCACGATGGACAATAGTAACCTCGTATTCAACGGGAAGAATGTGACAAATCTTGTGTTTGCGGTTGGCTACATATCATTCTAGCGTTATTGTCTTCAATCGAATCTCATGAGAAGTGAGAAAATCCCGATGCTTACGAATCCACCGATTGGTTATAACTTTCTTACCCGTCTGTTGCCTAAATAGACATGAAAATTGAAAATAGTTAAGGTCTAAAGAAGAGTGTCGAAAGAGCAACAGCTGAGCGGTTCATTCTAGTACACTATATGCGGGCTTCAATGTGCGTGAAATTATCACCTTTATATACAACTTCTCCGGACATGGAAAGCATTGCAGCAAGCCAATAATCTTGTTCGGACCAAAACTATTCATTTGGATATATAAGATCTTGTGAGAATCCAGCACCATTGATAGGCCATCCATGGAGAAACTCTTCATTGAGCATAGAACATAATATTAGTACAAAATGTGTACTCCAAGATGATATATAAATTATCTTGAAATTTAAAATGCAGCATATGGTTACAAGTGTAGATGATAATATAATGTACACGAAGAGCTGTGGAGCCAAACACCATATTGAAATGAGCACATAGATCATGTATTACACCCAAGGTCTCGGTTTAGGCGCGAGAGAGGATGGTTATTTACAGCGGTGAATAACTGGAATCAAGGATCAACCTTTGAAGTGAAGGGCATCTTGGATGATGAGCTGCCTTCCGTCAAAAGAAATTCCAATTCTTACAAGGTTAGGCGACTTTATTTGGAGACAACCGATTCTAGCTGTGAAAACAAAACCAAGCACTCCAGCGCAGGGCAAGCTGGAGTGGATGATGATGTGCAATGAGGCCTCCGATATCTGAACCCGCAAGCGAAAGTTTCTTGAGAAATGGGAGTGAAGGTTTAGTACCAGTTATGCGGAAGGTAGCACAGTATAAAGGTGGCGGTGTGGAGAGAGGAGGAAAACCATGAGATGGACATCGGTCTTTGAGGGCACAAGTTCACGGCGTTACGTATGTGGTATGTGATTTCGGGGAATAGTAGAACTCAAGCAGCTGTAGTTACGTGAATTCGGGGATTTCAGCTAGGCTCCACCGTGCAGGGCATGGTATGCTTGCTCGGGTAGCATGACGGGATCTGAGAGGCTTTGAGCAGACCTGGTGGAGGAGATGATGGCTGGGGATTTCAAAATCATTGAAGAGATAGGCGGCGATGAGTCGAGATTAAGAGACACGACAGCGCCATAGAGGTGCCACCGAATTGAGAAGGACTTGGGTGCGGCAGCAATCCTTGGTGGGGAGAAGCGAGATGATCTCCCCAGGGCGGCGTCGGGAGATCGCTGATCACGGTCCACCGAGATTCTCTGAGTTCTGGGATCCGGTGGGGCGGGTCGCCGCTTCTCCCAGCTGCAGGTGCGGGATCTGTGAGCATCGCCCGCTGGCGGGAACCTCATGTTCTTGGCGCTGGGGTCAGCCGACTCCATTTTCCTCGAGGCGTCGCGTCGCTCACAGTTTGAGCGAGTGTGAATGGCGAGCCTAGTTGTAGTGCAGTGAAGAAGAAGGGGAGCTGGGGGTTTTACTGTAGGAGTGAGGAAGAAGGGAGGCTGGGGTTTACTGTAGGAGTGAGGTGAGGAATTTGGGGAATGCAGTGGGGCGAGTGGCGTGAGTGGGTGGGGCGAGGAGGAAGAAGAGCACCAGGTTTTTTTGTGGGGAGGCGGTGTCTTTGGGTGTGGGTGGCGCCTTTTGAATTGATTTTACTATTTACTAGTGTGGATTGGCTGTTTTGTCTTGGGCCCGGAGAAACAATTACTACTAGTGCAGTGGAGACACTCTCTGACTACCGGAAAAACAATTACTACTAGTACAGTGGAGACACTCTACCGCTTGGCTCCTTCTAGGTCATTGAAGCGGCTCCCTCTCTGAATGCCGTTATACTTTTGTTCACCGACATGCGGGCCATGCAGCCTTGCAGCCTAAATGCCATCCACCAAATTAGAAGGCAGTATGCAGGCGGAGAAGTCACCCAGTCGTGGCCTTGGCGATGTGAGCCGTCGTATCACAAAACCCACCTCCTCGCAGTCTAAGTTTGTGGACGAAGCAACCATCATTTCACTCCTCGCTGAATCCCTTCTCCCTCACCATCTTCAAGAAAGGCAACACTCGCATCTGCCCTGTTCTTCTCTCCCAGCGAAGGGAAGGTAAGCGGATCCGTGATGTTGGTATATTTTCGTTCGAGAGAAAAAAAAGAACTTTTGCAAAGCGATAACGATCCTCACTCTCTTTTTGTTTCATTGTCATTGCGATTGTGTTTTCCTTTCGGTGGTCTCCTAGTATTACGTCGGTTTCATGATGGACCAAGGAGAACCAGGCAAAGATCTACCGATATTGGAGCGGGGCGGAGGCTGATCCCACGAGAGAGAGCTCCAAGAAGATGGAGGCAACCACCGAGCCGACCCAGATCGCTCACGGCCACTCTTGAGATGGTTAACGTCCCATTTGAGGTTACAACCCCGTGGCACTGCAGAGCAGTTTTCCCCTTCGAGGATGTGTCCCCCCTGAGCTGCCCAAGGTGATTTCCTTCTTTGCCAATCTCGATTGTGGTTTTCATCTAAGTATGTGGTGATTTTTTAGAAAAGGAAGTATGTGGTGATTAATAATGCAAAATTTTATTAGCCCGATGCCATGCTATACATAGTGGTTTAAATAAGTTGTGGTTCTTATCTTTGAAAAGTAATTCAGAATTTGTTTCTCTTTCAATTAGAGCCTGATCGAGACAAGGTTGTGTGGTTGTGCATGTCACTCGCTATGAGGCGGATGACCTGAATATCGCCTTTGGGAAAACAGAGTTCTTAGGCTGTTGGATCCTGGAAGCCATTTGCAGTTATACCAATGAAGAGTTGTATTCCAGCCTCACTTGTTGTCGGCGTGTTGTCCGAGGTGTCTTGAAGCACAAGAAGTTCAAAGCTACTCCTTCGTTTGTGAGGCATCTTGTTCTTGTCAAGCTTACGCGGGAAGATGACGTGGCATGCCTCCACAAACCAGTTTATCAGTGGCAAGGCCACAAGGTTGTCTTCATGAAGGTTCACAGGATTGAGCTGCTGCGGGATGTCCTCGATGATGTTCATGGCAAGGTCCGTCTTGTGTCCAGCCCAAATTAGATCGAGGCATGAAATAGTTGCCCTAGCTAGTGTTTAATAGTAGTTTGGATTGTGTCTAATTATCCGAACCTTTCCTGTTATCAACCCCTCTGGGGCTAGTGCTCTGTTTGAATACGTCTATGGGAATAGCTGCTACTTTTGTGTGCCCGTGAATCATGTGAGAACCATCGTAATTGTTGCCGAAACAGATGCGTCCTCACTAGTTTTTTCATGAATATGGCATGGTAAGACATAAGTTGTCACGGTTTATCATCTGAGCAGTGTGTGTTTTGATGAAACAGAGCACTCGTTCGAGAACCGTGCAGCGTATACATAAGTACTTGTAAACACTGTTGGTGCTACCCCACTTGTAGCAGTTGTGCAAAACCACGGCACATTGGCTCAGCTCGCTTCAACACTAGGCTATCGACCAGCTAACAATCAACAATCTGTTATGCGACATATAAGCAACTACTATGTATCTTATTACGATGGTTCATGCAGTTAATTGAGGCCACAATGTAATAAATTCCAAGCGTTCACGCTAGTCCATCGCTCATGTGGAACACTCACAATTAAACTTCGTCTTCATAAAAATCTTGAAAAGCATAAGTTAAGCAATTTTATACATCTCAATGATTCATAGAACATAACAAACATATACTAGTTCACAGCAAAAGACAAAGTTGTGAGAAGGTTTACAAATCATGAAAAAACAAGCAAGGCTTCTCACGAGCAAAGGGCCTCCGGCGAGCAAATTTCTGGAGTTCACTCTGGTTTTTCTTGTTGCCACCATTCAAGGTTAGGTTCTCTCATTCCAGAATAACCAGTTATAATTGTGGTCTCGGTGGAATGTTGAACTGAACCATGCGATTGTCTTGACCAGCTGAAATGCTTGTGCATTCCACTAAATTTAAGCACCGCTATTTGCAGAAATAAGCAGACCACAATGCCTCTTGTCCGCGCACCTATCAAAAAAACGCCCGTGCAGCCGTGCAGCTAGTCCTCGGTCCATGGATGAACTAGTAGAAAGTGCATTCGGACTAGGATGCAGTTGTTTTATTTCGTCCTGCCTTTGCAATCAGGAAGTAAAACATCTGAATCAGCTTCTTTTAGATTGCGTTGGTCATTCTACCTTAGTTACTACCAATGTAGGGATACCTTGAAGGCGGGAGGTTAGGCAGCGGCAACAAGGGATAGCCATCTCATTTTTGTGATTGCACTAAAACTGAGGTGTGTGCTTTTGATTCTTGCGGATAGAAGCGATCTGAGACAGACATCCCGAAGCGATATGGAGCAGACATCCCTGTTTGCGCAAATCTGAAATCGGTTATTTAAGCGGTGACACATATTACTACTTTCCCCGTTTCCTCTTAGAACCAAGTCCTAGATTCATGCTACAGCTTTCCCACTCTCTTCCTTGTTTGAACCAACGCTTTGAGTTCCTTTGTATGAACTAGCTTTACTTCTAATAATAGTAGAAGTCTAGGTGGCTTTGTAACAGCGGACGGAGTAGAAAAGGATCCACGAAGGGGAAAAGCTGGGGCAGTAGAGCAAGGCAGGTTTGAAGGAATATATACCTAAGAATTCGTCGACATGTGGCAAAAGGCGTCGGGAGGCGCATCTTAGCCACAATACAGGAGGAAGAAGAAGGTCGGAGGCCCTCCGAGCAGCGCTCTCTCGGAGAAGAGCAGCGCGGCCGCCCGATCGGAGACGTCTGCGGGCAGCCATTGGTCTCCTCCCTCGCCGCCCATGACAGCGTGAGCGATGCACCTACACCCCTGCCCGGTCGAGGTTGTCCGGCGGATTTGTGACCAACCGTGAGCTGAGAGAGAGTGTGGCCACCTATGTCTTGCTTAGATCTGGAGAGCATGAGAGAGTGAGCGAGAGGAACCCTAGTAAAGCAAGCGCTAAGGCTCCTGCTTTTATATATAGTGGAGTGATTTTGTTGTACGGCTTCAAAAAATGCGCTCCTCGTGTACCAGCAGTGGGTGTGAGAGAACTAGTGCGTGCGTGCACGCTTCTCTTCGTGAGTACAATATATACTATGCCCAAGAGCGTTAGCATAATAGTAATAGTATAAGTGTGTGGCGTGTGAGCTAAAATAAAATGTGCGCGTCGTCTTTTGTTTTTAGAAGTTACGAGGTAGGGTGTGAAGAGCACATATGTGCGTGGCGTCTACCTGAGATAGAGGTGGGTGCGGACGTGCGAGTCTGCGAGAGGACTCGGGAGAGTCGTGACTCGTGAGGTGCGTGTGTGTGAGAGAGAGAGGGGCGCGTATCAATGCAATGCATGTGTCCGTAAATCATTATCCGACAAGCGTTAGCCACAAGCCTTTTCTGACGAGACGCCGTAAAAACCGTTAGATCGGCATCCGACAGTGTCAGTTTTTCCATGTCATTTAACAGAACATCCACTCCTCCTACACACAAATCTTCCACGTGAGTGTTAGCAACTGCCGTATGCTCCCTACGTTCCTAAATGCAGTGCATATAGCTTTATTGAAAATTAGAACTTCACAAACTTTTACCGAGTTTTCGTGTACCAAATTGCACATGTAGAATACCCTGTATATATCATTTCATTCATCTTCGATAGGTAACTATAAAGATGGGTGAGGAGTCTACAAAGAAAGACCATCGTATCACCCGCAGCAATTTCAACCATCCTTTAGTGTCGAGAAATATCATAGGAACTCTATACGATATGATTTTTATAGGATTTTTTCCTTTAGAGCCAATTGGTTCATAGGAATAGATTCGTATACTCTACATTCGAAGGAAATAAACATGATATCATTTCTATAGCTTTAGAGCCACTTGGTTCATATGAATGGATTCCTATACTCCCTTAATTTCAAAGAAAATAAACATTAGCGTACATTCAATAGAAAAGTTCCTATGATATGAACCAAATTACATCTCTTTACTAATCCCTCCTCATAGGAATTGAGATACATGTCATCTCTAGATTCAATAGAAAAGTTCCTATGATGTGAACCTAATGACATCTCTTTTCCAATCCCTACTCATAGGAATTGAGATGCTCCATGTCATCTCTTTCCTACAACTTCCATGTATGCATCTTCTATTCCTAAATAGATAGTACAACCCACTAGTAGCTTTTTTCCAAAACATGCAACTATGGCACAAGAACTATATAGTGTGCCAATAACTTTGAAAGATGGTGGCTGGATGAAGCTAACCCGACGGTGCGAGAGATGGGCAAATCCGAGCACTACTAGCCGTTGGATATCATCAACATTCCACCAGATCTGCCACATGTACAATTTAGAAGACTCCATGGTTGAACTTAAGCATAATGCACAAACCTCAAAACACAAGCACTTCTCCTTTGTTCTAGAATCTTACGTATCATAATTGATTATTTTTTCTAAATGAATTGCCATTATTTGTTTTTTACTTTATGATTTACAATGCACAACCCATGAATCTTAACATTTTATAAAACTAATTGATTTTGAATGAGATGAACTATAAGAACTAAGCGAACATCTACATCATGCATATATGACTCAAAGCTTTACATGCTATAGTGTGTATTTATTCATAATTTGGTTTGAAATCTCATGCGTTCAATACATGTGTACCTTACTAGTTTTGAGTAGATTAGCAAATTTCCGTGGCCCGGGTATATCAAAATGCAGGGCCCATGCATCATTACCTTCGGTCGAACCTCGTCCACAATTTTTTGCGTGCTATATCTCCACTGGTCCCCGAACCCAAAATGCTGCCTCGTTCCGTAAAACCAAGCGGCCCACACATATTTAAAGGCGTCGACTCGAACCCGTTTACTCTGACGTGGCCCCACATCGTAGTACTCCTACAAACCCTACCGCCGCACTCATCATCGGTTTTCTTCAAGAGGGCGAGGAGAAGCCGATTTGTAGTGGGCGCTTTCAAAAAAGGATCGTAGTGGAGACCCCTACCTAGGGTGCCCTAGGTAGCTGCCGCCGCATCATTGTTTTCTCTTTTCTTTATGCTCTTGCGCTAGAGTGAAATGATGATTGCCGTCCGTCCAGCTTAATGTGGGAAAGGTGGGGCTTTGTGATTTGACACCTCATCGCTCATTTTTACTCTTTGTGCTTCTGACGGGGTGCCTCAATTCCAACCGCTGCTCGAACTGTAATTTGGTGCATCACCGTGGAACAAGGCGGTGGATGAGCCACATGTCGCCAAAGGGTCTGTTAAGTGTGTCGCCATTTAGGTATGCGGACTGACCTGCTTGAGTTCCTCGCCAACACGGCAGGAGCAGCCTACCACTTGGTTTTGCTCCTTGGTGAATCCGACTATATTGATCTAAAAGATCGTGCTGAACTACCCTCTCCGTCTCGGTTTTTTATTTGTAGGCGTCTCGGTTTATAGGGCCTGCGTAGTTCTAGGTCATCCATTTGACTAACTAAATATGAGTTACTATGTCACAAAAAGTATATCATTGGATTCTTATTGGTTGATATGTGAAGAAACAAGAAATGAGGTAGAAGTTAATGCAGCGCCTTAGTATTGTGGGATTATTTGGTTTTTCGTAAGATGGCGTGCGTTTGGTTGCAAGGGTGGTCATGAATGGGTTGGGATCGTTCGGAAAATAGACATGTTTGGTTATAAAGCACATGAATGGTTCGAGTCAAAAAAGAGAATATGCCTTGAAGATGTTGAACCATTACACCCAACCAAATCGGTCGAATCAAATGGCCACCCTTTGCATGCATGACTATGTGAGCATGGTGGTGGTCCGTCTTAAATAATTAGCTCATCTCTTATATTCAGCCAAACACATGAATTGAATGGTTCAATCCCAAAAAATTGAATGGTCCCAATCCATTCATCGATACCTTCAACCAAGCGCATCCAAGCGGAGGGGTAGTTGTATTTAAAAGTCGGCGGGGCTTTTCCTGCAGTGGCGAGGCAGTTCCGCCTAGTCGGTTCAACAGAGATCTGCGAGAAGAGCGAGGGAGTAGGTTGCTGCAAGCGTAGGGCTGTGTGATTTGTGATTCTTCTGCTGGACAGGTGGGGCCCGTGATTTGACTTGCCATTATCATTTTAAGCTGTGGCGCTCGACCGGCGTGAGTCTCGATTCTGACCACCTCCATACATGTGCCTCTCCCAATGCTCCACCATGTAGTAGTAGAGGCTGGCTCTTGCATGAGCCCACTTCTCCACTTTTCCTTGCCTCTCTTTCCTCCACATATGCAAAAATGCCATGTAAAGCGCACTATTGTACTTACTTGCTCCTATAGGTGCTTAAGCTTGCCACATAGGCATAAAGTCTGATGTGGCAAGTTAATCAAGAAGAGAGAGACTAGTTTGGTGACCCAAGGAAGAAATGGTGCTAAGCGCGTGTACCTAGGTGAAAAGACAATTTTGAGTCTATAGCTAATTAAATGAAGCAAACTTAGCAACACCATTTCATTGGAAGAGGTCACTCCTTGGCAAATGATAAATACTAGTACTCCCTGTGTCCCATTATATAAGAGCGTTTTGACACTACACTAGCTAGTGTCAAAATGTTCTTATATTATAGAGACGGAGAGAATCTGAAAAAGATAGAGAGGACCTTATAGCCAACCTTGTTGTAGTATGAGTGACTAAGTGATGACTATGTATGACATGCCAACATCGGATAGCCTAAGCACCGTGTTAAATCTCCAAAAGCGCGACCACTTGACGGCATGACAGTAGTGGTAAGCGCGACCATGATCTGACTCTTGGCAGCCCTTGGATCTGAGATCAAGCGGTGCATGCTAAGTTGCTGAAAATTTTAAGAATAACCCTCCGGGATAGGATATTCACCCATAGGTCTAGAATCACACCATGCAACCGTTCGATCTCAAATCCAAGGGCTCTCGGAAGCCCGTATCATGGGAGAATGAAAGCCACTACCCTGCCGTTCGCCGCTGGCATTCGCTCCTACTCTTTCCCTTGCGTCCTTTAATACTCGGCGGTTCGCTCCTAGTCGTCCGTCCATTCACATTAAGGCAGTTCCACTAATCCTAACCCTCCTCCCAAATCCATGGCGTCCCAAATCTCCCGATCGGAGGTGAGTACAAGGTTAGAACCATCACCGGCGATGAGTTCGGCGTCATCTACACCCGTACTTCATGACGGTGAAAGGATGCCTTTCTCGCTTGGGCGCATGTTGAAAGCTCACATGATGAGTGGGTCGCTGGGCTAGATGTTGAGTACACCACGGTCGTGGGACAGAGAAGGATCTAAAGGACAAGAGAGGAAGAAGCCGCCGTGATCCAGGTTTGCATACATAACGTTTGCTTGGTCTACCACATATGCCATGCCAGCGTTGAGTGCCGAGATTTTAAGAACTTCCTCGAGGACAAAACAGTCAAATTCCTTCTGTAGACTTTAAGAGCGACAAAGAAGTCCTGCTCGGATAGGCCTCGTTGTAGGCAACCCCTTGACCTCCGGAAGAATCGGTGGTGCCCTCTTGTCGACCCTCAATCTTGACCTGGCGGGAACCATGGTTCATCCCGTACATAAGCTGGAGAAACCTCATTACCGTTTCATCGTCATGCATGGCAGCGGAATGTACTAGATATAGACCACATCCACTACGCTGCAATGGATGGCTACCTTTGTTCAATATCTACAAGGGTTGGATGAAGAGCAACAGCCAAGTTGGCGGTTCAAGCAAGAAATATCGGCCAAGAGGAAGAGGGACAAGGGCGAAGTCGAGGGCGTGGGCGAGGACTCCGAGTAAGGTGGCGATGTCGTTGCTCATGGCGGTTCTAAACTTCTAATGCAGTGTCTACGGATTAGTTGCATAGTTTAATTTCAGGTGTGCTTAGTTTAATTTGAGGGTGTGTTGTCTTTGAGCCCCAGCGAGAACTATGTTATGTTTCTTCTCGTTACTTTAACTCTTGGTATGTACATACTAGTACTAGTATTTCTTTAATATAATTTAGCACCCCAATTAAGCACGTACTAGCTTTTAATAGTACTATATGCATAATTTGGCGGCAGCGCTCTCTATATGTACCACCTTTTTTAAAATTTCAATTTTTTCTCCATGGCGCAATCCATCGATAGTGAGTACTCTGTACAAAAGTATACATTTTTTAAAAGGCTAGCATACTGTTCATCACATATATATATAGCGATTAAATTCTCAACCTAGAGCAGCGTGCATGCCATGTAGTAAACCGATCCGGAGGAAGTATAGTAAAAATGAGGTGATTTTACCCAGCGATCGGCGGGGAGCATGGCTGTCATGCGGTCCCACATGTCATGATGTACCAAAGGCGATCGCGTGTCCCTCTTGAGGCGAAGCAATACTAGTCGTGGTTTGAGATGATGTCGAACGAAGTGTGAAATAATGGTTGCCGTCCGTCTCGGAAGGTGCGGCATTGTGATTTGGCGTCTCATTGCTCATTACTAACCTTTGGGCGATGCAGTGGGGTCGTCCCCCTGCTGTTCTGCACTATTATTTGGTGCTTGACCGTCGACCGGTTGCTATATGTCCCACATGTCGGTGACACGAAGTACAAAATTCATGAAAGGGGCGTCGGCGGAGGTATACTACAGAATTCATGAAAGGGCGACTTAGTTTTGGAAAAATCTGTTTTCACAGATGCGTACCCACTAGGGTTTATAGGGCTCATCTAAAAACATTAGTTTTCCGTTTGATAAGTCTCAATTCTAGTACTATACTAGTAGTAGTACCATTACATGTTGGATTTGAGTGCGTTAGATCACCCGGCATAGCGATGTCAAGAGAAACTAACCAATGCATGTACAAGTTCATGGAAATTTAGTGGTCATTCATGCATTCGTTCTAATTAATGCCTCGGTAAACATAACTTCTTGAGAAAAAGCAGGCGTATTGTGCAAACTACGAAATTAATTCGACCACTCACCGTCTACCTTGGTTGGAGAGATTTTGAAATTGAGCCATAAACTGGAAAGGAGGGAGTAGTAACTTTTGTCTCGATTACTATTTGTGGCCTTGTATAGATGCAAAATGTATTTTTTATAGTGGCCTTTTATAAGTAAATAGAGGAGTACTAACCAAAGTACGTAGTAGGGACGAGAGTAAGCGGAGGGAGTAGTAAAATTTTCTCCTCGTGCTGCGAGCCACAGCGTGGGCGAGGAGGCGAGGCGTAAAGGCGTGCAGTAGTACTCAGCTTCACCTCATCCTGCGAGCCACCGCGCCCGTGGGCGGGGGCGGGGCGTACTAAGCAAGTTTCTCCTCGTTCTCTGAGTTGGTGGGACACATCAAAAGTACTCCGGTGTATAGAGCCTTGCCTCTAAGGTAGGCCCACATGGTTTGCCTCTTTTTTAATTTAACATAGCAGCGTCAAGTGCAATTTGTTTGTTCACCCGTGGTAGGCGATCCTCCCTCCACCAAGTGGACAACGATTACCGTGCCAAATTACCACGTGGGCTGCCTTTTCATCTGAAATAGGCTCCACTTGTGTACCAGCGGGTGTGGTTGGGAAAGAGGCAGAATCGTGCGCCGTCGTGCACCTCTTCTCTTCGTGCCGTCCCCCACCTACATGGGTGTGTGTGAGAGAGATACAAACCTAGACATAATCGCCGTCCATCCCCATGCCTCCTTGGTCAGACCACCAGTCACCACCACGGCACCACGCCCCTCCTCCTCACCTTTTCTCTCATATTTCTCCCTCCATTTTTATATACAAGGGCCACTATCAAAATTACAATTTGCAGATATACAAGGCCACTAACACTAATCGATGCAATATTAATGGTGTTTGCCTCGTGGTACTAGCAAAGGAGGACATTAATTATCCCTTGCATGCATGCGGGAGTTTGTAAAAAATGCATCTTGATGTTCCGTGCAATGCACGGACATCTTACTAGTCCATGAAAACAACACATGGCAAAATTCCACGGTGAGCGAGGATTTGAATCTGTTGGGAGGGCTGTTTGGATCTTGCCGGGGTAGCCAAAATATTGGCGACCCTTTTGTCCACGGTGCCTTTGTCACCGATGAGCGAGAACGACTCGGGTGCTCATGCTGTCATGCATCCTCCAGCTTCGCCACGAGCTGTGTTTTTGTCCTAGCGCCGCCCGAGCCGCTGCAGACCGACGGCGACCCATAAATTCGCCATCAATCGTAGCCGCACACATTATGACAGCAACTCAACCAACAGGGACGAAATTCACGCAAACCGTAGACAAACTGATACTCATTCACGCAACCACGAGTATTTCATATAAACAACGGCGGAAATCATATAAAATACGGATTTTCACACAAACATGGCGGTTCATTACATTCAAATGAACTACTGCGGTGCTAGTTACGGACAACACAGAAATATAATACATGGCCTAAATGGTTGCCCTTGATCGATTTGTGTTCCTCATGTCGGGACACGATCACGGACTGCGGGAGCCCGGTATATGCTTGAGCGCAAAGGATGGCTCGCTTCCCCCTGCCCAACTGATATCATTGGCTGGTGCGAAGATGATGGTGGGCGGCACTGGTTCGAGTTCATCACCGGCCACTACTTCTCCACGGCCGGCACCGGCTCGAGTTCATCCTAACATTGACCTCTTCCGTGGAGCCCATGCGGGTCGCGAAGGTCCTCGCAACAAAGGATCGGCAAGACACCTGCTGTATGCGCCGGCGTCGCCTCGCGGTGGCCTTCATGGGACCCAAGCGGCGGCCTCCGTGTTCTACTTCTCCTCGATGATGGCGGCGGGCGAGGCGCTGGCTTGACTCGTCGCTCTCCACGCACCCGGCTTACGCTGCTTGCATGGCGCGGCCACCGGCATGGGAGTCTCGGCCCCGAAATGGGAGACCTGATGCGGCGGCGTGGGCGGCAACAGCGGCGCCGTGCGCCGCTCCTCGTCGAGCTGGCCTAAGCGGCGAGTTGCTGAACAGTAGCGCCGGCTTGGCGGCAAGCGGCTTTGTCGGCGAGGGAGGTGGATCAGCGAGCTGCATAGCTTCGTATCCGGCGGGCTACCCAACCGGCTTGGATCTTGAATAACTACTCTTCATAAGCCATTGTAGAGTGGACAAAATGGTGGAGGAGATAGGGGGGCGGCGGAGGTGTGCGATTCTTGGCGGCGTTTGGCCTCGTTTAAATAGGAGATTAAATAGGCGGCGAGCGGGAGGAGCTCGGCGGCGTTGCGTTACGCGCCGGCCGGTCATGAGCAGACGTGTGTCGAGTGGGTTTCTCGGCTTCCACAGGCGGGTTTCATGGGCGTTTGAATGCGGCGCGGGCGTGTTCAGCGGGCATGCAGTGGCGCCCTCGACTCGACCTAGGACACGCGCCATTCTTCCAGCAGCGTGTGGGCTCTTTGGGTGCATGGCCTGCATGTCGGTGACCGCGCATGGCAGCGCTGCGAAGGAACCTTTGGTGGGCGAGGCGGTCGAAGCGGGCATTTCATAAACCGATGATTGTTCATTGAGTGTGACGTCATCTTTTTCATGTAGTTAAGGGTGTGTCTTGCGTCGTGTGTTGTGTGCATGCAGGCGTGCGAGTGTTGCATGCGTGCAAGGGTGTGTTTTAGTGTTGCATGCATGGGTGCGTACGTGCAAGGGTGCGTTTCAGTGTTGCATGCATGGGTGCGTACGTGCGTGTGTTCGTGAGTGCATGTGTATGTGTCAGTGTTGCACGCCATCATGCGTGTGTGTGTACGTTATGTGTACGTGTCAGTGTTGCATGCCTACATGCGTGCGTGCATGTGTACGTGCGGGGTGAGGCTACACGTCAGTCGACTAACTTTTTCATCTCTGGTCATTAGATTTTCCAGCAGTTGGATACGAAATCAATGGCCTCCAGTTTATCATCAAACTCAACCCCGAGCCGCCAGCCACCACCGGCCAAACCGCCCGCCCCGCCGCCACGGCGGCCGCCCTCCCGAAACCACTCCCCACCGCCCGTCGCGCCCGCGCCGAGAGAGTGGGCCAGCATATATGATCTTGAGATTTTATGAAGTCACCATAGGTGCCTCGTGGTCGAGTGGAGCGTCTCCTCCCCTGAGCATACATCGCGGAAAATACTGAAATTAACACAAGATAAATCACGAGCACGGGACTTTAACCTTGGTGGGCTCGAGAAACCACTGTCCTCTAACCATCCAACCACATGTTGGTTAGCACGACAAAATGTATGTGGTGACCGTGATGAGCTTATTCGAAGTCCGGTGACCATATCGTGCTTTTGCTTCAAATACAATGACCGTAAGTGTCGTCAACAAAATCTGAACCGCATCAAATGCAAAGTCCTTCGGTGTCATCAACAAAATATGGAGGCGTATCGTGAGCTAGATACCGTTGTACTATTGTATATGCTTATTTTCTTAGTGGCCGATTGCGTGTGTGGTGTGGTGGGCACATCATTTCTAGTTGTGGTGGGTCAACATGAAGACTCATGGGTCGGTTCCATCCTCGCCACATATAGGTTGGACGAGGCGTGTTATCTGGAGACCCATGTGGAGGACTCGGCGTACAACATGAAGCTACAGTCGCGGAGGACTCTATCCCCCTGGTGATAAGCCGACTATATATGATTTGTAACCCTAGGCCCTTAGTATGTTATACAAGCTTGGGGCTAGTTAAGTCGATAGTATACACACACGCACAATGCTGGTATTCACGTGTACTTTGTACACACCCTAACACTAATATCTGATACCAGGGTAGGCTCTTTCTTCAAGCTGCAAAGGTCGATCCGAACTAGGGTAAAACTTTGCCTCGTATTACCATCCAGCCTAACAGCCGGGGATATCCTACCGAATGATATGATGAAATCATATCTGCCAACTACTATTAGAGAGGTGTGTCCGGGGGGCAATGTGTGCGAGAGAGGCACGTAGGCACATATATGTGCGTATAGAGTGCTAGTAGAGACCGTGCATGTGTATATATGCATGTGAGAGAAATAGTGTTTTCCAACTGAGATTAGTGAAAAAAGTGGTACATAGTAGTCAGAAGAGAGATAGAAAGCGAGAGAGAGCATGTGCGTGAGACACCTCGACACCACTGAGAGAGATTGTGAGCATGTGTGAAGAGAAATGCTGATGCATATAAAGTGTGTGCACTTATCGTTAGATAGAGAGATATCTACGTGTAAAAGGCGGTTCTCGCATTAAATTAAAATATAAATGGCATTATTATTTTGGATGAGATCATGAATTTTGCAAAATTGCGTATGAATGAAAATCGGTCTATCAGACACCCATACTCTATTGAATTCTAGCATGTGCATGTGTTTATTTCATATTATCGATCCATAGAGTGAGAGCGGTTTGAAATACAGGCAATGGATGCTTTTGCAATTCATATATAAACATTAATTAGTGCACTCCATGTTGTTAGTGTGAAGCACTTTATACATTTGTCACTTGCATGGATACATTCAAATTGCTAGCTCTGAAATAAAATACATGTAGAATTCAACATAAAGGGGTTTGAAGATTGAATTCATAGGAAGTGCATTCATCTATTTGAACCGAGATAATGGCATTTGTAAATCAGATGTAAAGGGGCATCAATCTTTGTTGTGAGTTTGAACATGGTATATATATTCATACGCATATCTAACTTTTTTTGCAACCAAGGAGATTATACACGGAACCATGCATGAACTGAGGTAAGTTGCATATTTTTAATATATACTACGTGTACAATGTATATTAAAATGTACCCCTCCATTCCAAAATAATCGTAGCTTTAGGATTTTCAAGAGTAAAGATTTGTGAAGTTTGACAAATCCTGAAAGTTCAATTCAAGAGAACCAAAAGCGTTAATGCTTCGCTCCCAAATATTGAGCAAGCGCCAAATAGGCCTCTGGTCACCCGAAACCCTTGAGACTAATGTTTTGGTGGTAGGAAATTACTGTCTGACTCGGCCCGTGTAGCCTATCGGCCGATGTCCAAAGGTCTAAACCGGGGTAGGTTTGTAACTTCACCAAGGCCTTGTCTCAACCGCCTCGAGAAGCATTCATCGCCGTGGCGCCTAAACACCCATCGCTCGGCGAAATCTATCCGCCCACATTTGGGACACGACATGGTGTCCTACCCCCAACCATAATATGTCCAAAATTTTAGATGGGGGCAAAGTTTGTAACTTTCCCCAAATTTCAAACAAGCGCATCTCAAACGAAACATTGTTCCCCTTAGTTCCCGCCTCCCTCTGTTTCCCCATTCATACTCCGTGGGCGCAACGCCCTCTCCACCATCATGAAACCCCAACCTCCTCCGTCCTCCACCCATAGCGGCCAATCCACGCCACCCCCTCCTCCATCACGCGGAGCCGGTACCCGGCGTCGTCGTCCAGCATAACATAACCATAACACCCTCAAGGACTTAGCGGTGAAGCCAGGCAGAGCTGCCTCCACAGCTTGGCGCCGACGTCGTCGTGCAGAACCACTCCGACCACGCCGTCCTGCGCCTCACTGCTGCGGCTCCTTTATCCATAACCGTCCACCGCACGGAGCTGTTCCTGCTACGCCGTCGTTCGCGCCTCGGATCTGCTTCCCGCTTGCCCGACAGGCGGCCACCTTTCCCACTCAACAACTTGGCCATGGGTTCGTCCAAGGCTGCACGTCCTCCACAACTTCGGTTTCGGCGAACAACAAGATCGTCGGAAAAAGCGAAGGAGGACACATCCTTGCCGGCGAAGAAGTACTCCTCTTCCCTTATTCGTGCAAATCTTCGTCTCCGCTCACCGTATTCATCCCACGAAAGAAACTAGTTGGCGCTTCTTCTGCATCTTCTTCGTGATACTAAATGCGAGGTTTCCTCCCTTTTACTATTTCACCTTTGCTAGAGGTCGATAGCCGCCTTGGATTTCAATTCAGGGTCGGTCGAACCGCAATTAAAAAAGCAGCACCGGCTTAGGCGCGGAGCACCTAGTCCTTTGTTCCCGAGCGGCGCATCGGTGTCTATCATGGGGTGTGGGCGCGAGGGCTGCTGCGCCCGATCTGGAGGTCGGCGGGGCTTGAATGGATGGCGGGCGGTGCCAAGCTGCAATGGTGCGGTGGTCGAGGAAGGCGCGGCAGGGGAATACTAGGCGGTGGTATTTGGCGTTCGAGGAAGATCGTCAACAACTTGGTAGTGGAGGTAGATGAAGGCGATCTCCCGTTCTTTGTACATCGGACGGTGCGAGAAAAATGGACTGACCTATTTGCTTTTAGTCATTGTTATTTTCATAGAATCCTGTAGTAATTGAGTGTGCCATGCATGTTGTAGAGCTATCATATGTCTCCGTCATTTATTTCTCACCGACCTGCTATCTGCTACCTTTACCTTTGTACTAATTGTGCACACACTTCACCCATACTCACACTATTGTTTTTTATGCATGGGTATTTCAGACTCTGCGGTGTTGATGAATGCGAGAAAAGAAAAAGCAGAAATCGCTCGATGTAATTGAAGATAAGCGATAAGCGTTTCAACGCTCTAATGGGTGCGATGTTAGCGATTGGAGACGATAAAAGTAGCTCTGCATTTGATGATCTCAATTGCCACACACAACCATCCCAGGTGCTTGCTTTAACCCGCGCTGTCAAATGTGGTTGCATGTTGCATATGGTGTCTAGCTTGTATTGCTTCCAATTTGGTTAAATTGCATCACTTACTTTACACATTATACCTTTGATAATGACATGCCTTCCTGTTTTTGATACATACTACATATGTCTATTAACCATGTTAGTACATCAAACTAATGCTCTTTTGTATCCTCGTCAATCACTTATGATGAGGCAGTCACCGGGTGGAGTTCTTGTGAGACGCCCTACTCGTTTAAAGAGTGCGGTGTCATCCTCCCACATGATTCTCAAGAAACAACAAGGCTAAATGAAGATAGTCAACGTAGCTCTCTAGTTGATCACATAATTCCCCACACCACCATCACAGGTGCTTGCTCTTACTTGGCGGTGTGATATGTGGTTGCATGTTGCATATGGTGTCTACCTTGTAATGCTTCTAATTAGGGTAAATTGCATCCTTAGTTAACACATTATACTGTGAATATGACATGCCTTCCTATTTTTTGGTACATACTACGTCTTTCTATTAACCATGTTCTTACATCAAACTACTTCTCTTGTGTATCCCTCATCAATGCTCCTAATTTGTTAAATTGCATCTCCTTAGCTTACATTATACATGTGAATATGACCGCCTTCCTGTTTTTGGTACATACTACATGTGCCTATCACACCATGTTCTTACATCAAACTCTGTTCTTGTGTATCCTGCGTCTATAAACATGATGAGACAGATCCATGCGTGGGTTAATATGAGATGCAATACTCTTATAAAGAATGCAATTTCATCCTCTCCACATGATTCTCAAGAAACAGCAAGCCTAAATGAAGATATTGAGCGTTGCTTTGTACACGAAGCGGCACTTCCCTACACCACCATCACGGTGCTTGCTCCAACTTAGCGTGTGATATGTGGTTGCATGTTGCATCTGATTGTCTAGCTTGTAATGCTTCTAATTAGGGTAAATTGCATCTGCTTAGTTTACACACTATACTTGTGAATATGACATGCCTTCCTATTTTTAGTACACACTACATCTATGTGTTAACCTTGTTCTTACATGAAACTACCTCTCTTACGTATCCTGCATCAATCACTTACGATGAGTCACCTTTATTAGTTGCATATTGCATATTATTTCTTTGTTGCCATGTATTGCTTCTAATTTGGTCAAATACATTTGTTAGGGCACCCTTTTAATTTAGCGAGTGATATTGGTTTCATCTTTCATATGGTTTCTAGCTTGCATCGATTCTAACAAGTTCAAGCACCTTGTGCTTAGTTTACACTTATACATCATACATGTCAATATGTCACGCCGTCCTATTTTCATACATATTCCATCCTCCTATCATGCGGCTGCCTTACATGAAAGTAGTGTTCGTCGATTATCATGCATCAATAAGTTACGAAGAGCAAATTTTATTCCTTTTTCTTGTGGGTTTGACTTGACAAGGCAAAATCAAGAAGAGGAAGGAAAAAAATAAGGAAAGGCGATGATGGTGGTCCTCTGCGACAACGTAAATGGAGCATCTGTGCCGATTCTCCTTGTCTTGATAGTGCATTACATGGTCCAAGTCTCCGCTCCCTACTCCACCATCAAGGTGCTTGCTCTAACTTGGCGATGTGATATCTGGTTGCATGTTGCATATGGTGTCTAGCTCGTATTGCTCCTAATTAGTGTAAACTGCATCTGCTTAGCTTACACATGATACATGTGAATATGACACGCTTTCCTGTTTTGGTACATACTATATCATCTATCACACCATGTTCTTACATGAAACTACTCTTCTTGTGTATCTTGCATCAGTCACTTATGATGGGACACCTTTAAGTTGGCAGTGTGATATTGGTTTGCGTCTTGAATATGATTTCTAGCATGTATTGCTTCTAGTTTGATGAGCATACCTATGGCGAGACAGTTTTAACTTGGCGAGTGATATTGATTGCACCTTCCATATGGTGTCTTGCGGTGTTTCTAATTTGTTGAAGTGCCTTACAGCAGTTACCACATCATAGGTGTGAATATGTCAAGCCGTCCATTTTTCGTACATATTCCATCCTCGTATCATGACTTTGCCTTTCATCGAGTAGTGTTAAATCGGTATCATGCATGAATGAGTTACGAAGAAGCGAATGATATTCCTTTTCTTGTCGGTTATGACCTCACAATACAAAATCAATAAAGCTGAAGGAAATTGGCAAGGCATTGGATGATGGTGGTCCTTAGAACAAGCTGAAGCGGAGGTTCTCTACAGATTCTACTCCGCCATCCTCCCAACAAGATTAGCAAGACAAGCATAAGGCTAGGCAGTCAGCGTGGCTGTGTAGATGATGAGCACATCTCCCTACTCCACCATCACAGGTGCTTGCTCTAACTTGGCACTATATATGTGGTTCCATGTTGCGTATGATGTCTAGCTTGTATTGCTTCTAAATTTGTTGAATTGCATCTGCTTACTTTACACATAATGCTGTGAATATGACATGTGTTCCTGTTTCTACATCAGACTACTATTCTTGCATATCCGCATCAGTCACTTATGATAAGGCACCTTTAAATCATCCTGTGATATTGGTTGTGTCTTGCATATGATTTCTAGCATATCTTGCTTCTAATTTGTTGAAGCATATACAGTTTGAACTTGGCGAGTGATATTGGTTGCATCTTTCATATGGTGTCTAGCTTGTAGTGCTTCTAATTTGTTGAAATGCCTTACCTTGAGTTACCACATCATAGGTGTGAATATGTCACACCATCCTGTTTTCATACATATTCCATCCTCGCATCATGTGTTTGCCTTTCATCGAGTAGTGTTCGTCGGTATCATGCATGAATGAGTTACGAAGGCGAATTTTATTCCTTTTCTTATCGGTTTGACTTCACAATGCAAAATCATTACAGCTGAAGGAAATTAGTCCGACAGTGGATGATGGTGGTCCTTGAACAACTCAAGCAGGGGTCTCTGATTCTACTCCGCCATCCTCCCAACAAGATTAGCAAGACAACACAAGGCTGGACAGTCAGCGTAGCTGTGTAGATGATGAGCACATCTCCTACTCCACCATCACAGTGCTTGCTCTAACTTGACACTATATATGTGGTTGCATGTTGCGTATGATGTCTAGCTTGTATTGCTTCTAACTTGAATTGCATCTGCTTACTTTACATAATGCACATGAATATGACCGTGTTCTGTTTCTAGAACATACGTGTACACGATGGAATACATCTCCCTACTCCACCATCACGGTGCTTGCTCTTACTTGGAACTATTATCGTGGTTGCGTTTTCCGTATGATGTCTAGTTTGTATTGCTTCTAATTATGTTGAATTGCATCTGTAGCTTACAACTTATACTGCAATGATCACTTACCCATAAGACACATTTAACTTGGGACTGTGATGTAGGTTGCATCTTACATTCTCTTCTAGCTTGTCTTGCTTCTAATTTCTTGAAATGGCACTTACGACAAGACACTTTTTACGATAGAGTGATATTGGTTGCATGTTCATATGGTGCCTAGCTTTCATTTCTTCTAATTTTGTTGAAATGCCTTCCGCTTCTTTTTTTCATACATATTCCATCCTCCTATAAATGCGTGTGAATATGAAAGCTGTCTTTTTTGTATATATTCCATCCTCCTATGCTTGCCTTACATCAAAGTAGTGTTAAATGCATATCATGCATCAACCAGTTATGCAGAGCTAATTTTATTCATCTTCTTGTGGTTTGACTTCATAAGGCAATATCGAGAAAATAGGAAGGAAAAAGTAAGTTAGGGGTGTTGGTGGTACTCCACACCGGCATAAGCAGAGACTCTCTAGATTTGCCACTGCTCTTGCTAATGAAGTTGAAGTCCCAAGTCTACATGATGAGTTCATCTCCCACTCCACCATCGCGGTGCTTGCTCTAAGTTAATGATGTGATAATTGGTTTCATGTTGCATATGTTGTCTATCCTTGTATTTCTTCTATTTTGATTAAATTGCACCTGCTGAGTTTATCGTTATACATGTGCATATGACATGGCTTTACGTGTCTAGAATATCTGCATCTATCTATCATACCATGTTCTTACATCAAAATCTTTGTTGTGTATCCCGCATGATAACTCATGATTGGGCGCTTTTAACATGGCGGTTTGATAGTGGTTGCATCTTGCATTGATTTCTCGTTGTCTTGCTTCTAATTTTTGAATTGCCACTTATGACAAGACACTTTTAACTTGGCGAGTAATATTGGTTGCATCTTTCATATGGTGTCTAGCTTGCATTACTTCTATTTTCTTGAAAATCATACCTTGGTTTGCACATCGTGGCTGTGAATATGTCATGCCATCCTGTTTTTCTTACATATTCCATCCTCATACGGTTGTCTTACATCAAAGTATTGCTTATCGTATCATGCATCAATGAGTTACGAAGAGTGATTTTATTCTTTTGTGTTGTGGGTACAGCTTGACATGGCAAAGTCAAAAAGAGCAAGGAAAATAATATAGTAGGGAGTCTTGTTACTCGTCGGGTGAAAGCGGAAAAGGCTCTGCCGTCGAGATTCTGCTGGTACTTATAGTGCGTAGAAGGTCCAAGTTCACCGGCTAAATCTACAAACACGGTATCACTGCTCCACCA